>JASDQU010372054.1:20709-33115 GCA_032191745.1 Picea mariana | reverse complement strand
TTACACAATGCATTCATAAGTTCTCCAATTCGACCTCCCCAAAAGCCTCATGCTTTAACATATTTATACATAATGAAATGTGATTATTGAGTACTATAAGTATAAACATAAAAAGGAGGTTACATATTCAATATGGTTAAGAACACAACACCGCCATGTTACTTCATCTTCTTACGTATTAGCTTGTCTGAATAGAGAGGTTATCATGTTTTCATAATGAACACTTATTATCTATAATATGTGTTTACCTATAAGCTTAAAGTTGTTAGTACTACTAATTCCAGCCTAAAACCCTTCTTTGGAGTAATCACAGATCTTAAAAACCTCCTATCTATGCTAAATCGAGCCTAAGGTGAGCGATTTCCTCCATAAATCATGAGAAGATTAGATTCTTGTATGTTGTTGTAATCTTCCTTGTGGAGAGTGTGGATTGACCACACGTGACCAACATTATTTTGATTTGTTTATCATGCATCAAGAGGACATGATCCATGGTGTGAAGGTTGGGAACAAAACCCATGTGTCCATTTCCTCTTACTCAACTTGCAAATATGCTAACCTAGGAGTGATTACTGGAACATAATTTTTCTGGTAAATGACTGATAAAAACTCAAAAATTTAATATTTTTTCTTGTTAAATGAAAAATAGAAATAAACTAATAATTACCTCTTAATCCTTTATTAATATTTGGCTAAGTGGAAATGGGTACCAAAATGCCAAAAATGGAGGAAACTGGGTAAAAAGGAGGTGTGCATGGTGGTTTTTTTAATGACAAAATATGAACCCAACAATGTCCTTCATAAATTGAATTAGAGGTACAGGAAAGAAAAATTGGTTCTTATATGAGGACTGGAGTTATGGATGATGATCATGTGTCTTACTACCATGAGGAAGAGACCAGAGGTCTACATGTCAGTATAGGTAATGATAAAACAAAATCTAATGGAAAAGAGGCAGGAAAGAGCCCATGACTATGAGAATCCTGCATAGGGAAGTACAGAGCTATAGAGAAAATAATGAAATAATTATGAAGGCTTGGGAAGAGATACTTCAAAGTTTGAATATGTTACATAATCAAGTCAGCAAAGACTCTGGCACCAAGCAAGCACCTAGTGCTATACAAGTGGCGACATCTAGATCCCATAGCAGAAAGGATGATCATGGGAATGACAGGAAGTCAATAAGCATGAGTAGGCACCATCATTGTCCAAGGAAATATACTAGAAGAACTCATTCAAGTTCAGGGCCAGGGAGAAGCCCAAGTGTGTCTCATGTCCAAAGGAATAGAAAAGGCATTGAGGTGGATATCTTTCAAGGTGAAACTCGGGAAGATTAATCCACCAACTTTAAATGGTGAGCATAGGAAAGGATAAGAGGCCAAGGCTTAGCTATTCGAAATGAAGAAATATTTTCAGCTACATGATTACCCCTCCCAGGTAGAAGATAGAATTTCCACCTACCACTTACAAAGAAAGGAATCCATGTGGTAGGATCAACTTAAACAAGCCAAGAACCTTGATGAGAAGATGATCTCATGGAGGCAGTTCAAAGGATATTTCTAAGAGAAATATTTGTTCGAACATTAATATGAAAGGAAGATGAAAGAGTTCTTTGAACTCAAGTTGGGAGGCATGCCAATGGATGCATATGAGAAAAGGTTCTTTGAATTGTTGAAATATGTTGAATTCATAAAGAATGAGAAGGTAAAAATCCAAAGGTTTCTAAGTGGGTTACCCTCTTTCTATAGTGATAAGATAAAATATGATAACCCCAAGACTTTGGAGGAAGCCATAAGTGTTACACATTATTTTTGTCACCCCTATGAAAATTAATGATGTAAACCTATCCTTTTTCTTTAGAAGGATCAATTGCCTTAATCCCTGAAGAAGAATGAAGATACTTTTTGCAGAGAGATGAAATTATACTTTTCCTTTGTCAAAAAGAATAGAAAAAGGGATCGTCACACCTATCTTAGTGTTAAGGGTGCGATGATCTAGGATCGTCGCAGGTTTCACCATAGTGGCCTGCGATGTCATCACAGTTTTCTCAATGTTAAGGGTGTGACGATTTTCGTACGAAGGAAAAAAAGGAATTTCTCAAAAGTTCTAGAATAGAAGCTTCGAGGGTGAGGTGGCCTTTGATCGGTTTGGATCTGAGTCGTGTCCTTGATCTCATGGGATCATCCTAACCTCCTCACCCTATCCTTTTTAGTTTATAAAAGGAGAATATTTCTCATGGGGAAAGTTGGATTGAGTTGGCTAAATTTTGGTGTGAGCTTGAGTAATTTTTGGATTTAGCTTGGAGCTTTGCTTTGTCAAGATAGATTGTTGGTCTCAGAATCCTTGGAGCAGAAGTGTGTGGGAAGTAAGGAACTTTTGGAAGGGACCTTACAACATCAAGGCATCGGTTGTATTATCCTTTTCATATCTTTAATACAATGATATATTTATTTCCCATAAAATTGGTCTTATTTTATTGTATGACTCCTTGATCACATACATAGGTTTTGTTGAGTATACGTCGTTTCTTTCACTTCGTTGGCTTGTGTCTTTTTTACAGGTTCAACATCCCATAAGCCCTGGAACGGAGTGAGGATGACACTAGAGAGGACAAACGATGTTTAAAAGGTATGTCATTTATCTCTTGTTAGTTAGTATTCTTGATAATTAAAACTTAGGGAAAGGTTTTATATTCTGTCTTGTTTTGTTCTAGTTTCAATATGAAACTAGGGAGATCTGTTTGTGTCCGTACTTACTGATTTGTCTGATAACAAAATTGACAACCATATTTGGGAATGAATTGTTTTCCTAGTTTTTATTTCTTTATTTCTTTATTTCTTTGATTGCTTGGGTTCTTTTTCTGAGTCACTGGGAGATCCAACTTGACTCTCTGACTATTAAACTTCATTGGAAAAAATTTCTTGCTTTTTATTTTTTCCTTGTTTCCTTTGATCATCGCACCCTAGTTTGAGAGACAGTGCGATGATCTGGGATCGAAGCACCCTACCTTTTGACACAGTGTGACGCCATCGCATTGTACTTGTTCTCTAGCCTGTGACGATCAAGGACAGTCGTGCTGTGTTAGTCTACAACCTGTGACGATTGTGAAAACATTTGATTTTTGATGGTTTTTCTTGCCCAGATCTTAGATATGGTTTTGGGGTGATTTGTTGGGTTTCATTACAATCTGCTTGACAACTTTGAATCTTCTTTTAGCTATGTTTGAAACAAAAAATTAATTTCTTGCTTTGCATTAGATTTGGGGTATCTTTGCATTTGAAGTAGCGAAATTGCATGTTTTTTGGCAATCTTTTGTCTTGAATCATGTATTGGTGTACAATATCTTTAGCTCATTTCTTAAAAGTTTTTGATATTGATGAGTTTAATAAAATTTTGGGACATTATGCATCTGGGAATGATAAAAAATTTCTCCTTCTCGTAATATAGCTTTCATTGAAGTGAAATATTTGCATTCTCATTTCTTTGTAGTGTTTAGAGTCGGTCAAAACATCATTTAGTCCACGCCATTTTCCTTTCGAGTAAAAAAAACCTTAAAATAAAGCACTTATAAAAATTGATTACACATTTTTATGTTTTCTGGTAGAAAACCTACATTAGATTAGTTGTAGGGATTTGGAATAGGTGTGAAAGATAACTTTCCAAAGCTGTAAACAAACATAGAATCTTGAGTTAGGGAGTGGTGAAATCCACTTGCTACATTTTGTCCTGGGAAGCCCTTCTAACACAAGGGTCAATAACGAGGTCGCATTAGGGTTGGCAGGTTTACTCACCCTACTTTGTTGGTCTTAGTGTAGAGATTGCGTGTATTATTGGGGGTCACTTGAGAAGAAAATCCTGTGGGGACCTTCTCGAGTTGAGTTCAGGCTTAGATACCCTGCCTTTTCACATGGATCAAATTGTCGACTGTTTCCCCAGGCATCATTGTCGTAATTGGTAACCTTAGTAGCCTATCTCTTTAGGGTCTTTACACGAGGTGACTGTGGAGGGGCAAGTCTTCATGGTACCTGGAATCAACATTGGCCAAACTCACTTGGGCTCCTTAGAGGGTATACCCATGTTTATGTGTGGGATATTGCACCAGGGTGTAAGTTAGTTAAGCAGGTCATCAACTTAACTTTTCCACCCGCTCTATCTCCGCCCCTACTTACATTTTTCTCATGACGTTGGATTTCATCACCAACTAGTGCATTCATTATAAGAAGGTTTTGTTTGCTTGTTTTCTTCCTAGAATTTAAGTGTGTGTTGTATGTTTTCCCTAGCAGACTCTAGGTTGGAGCTGTGTTTAATGGCGTCAGTTCCCAGAACAACCAATGAAGGAACCCCTTTTCCAGGGGAACCTTTTGTTTCTCCTTCTTATAGAAACGTTGGTCCTCCTTACATCACTACTTTGAGCCTTCCGGGTCTCACAATTATATTACCGGTATGGTTGTTTTCCACTCAGGTGATCCTGAATGCAACTATTGCTTCGATTGTAAGAACTTCCCCCCAAGAAAATCAACCTCAGGTTGATCCTTCACCTTCTTCACCAGTAAGATATTCTTCACGTTCTCCACTTGCAAGGTATTCTTCTGTTTCATATTCTTCGCTGAGTGAAAGATCTGAAGTTAGTAAATCGGTGGTTAGGAAGAAGAAGAAAGGGAAGATTAAGAAGAAGAAAAATAATCAAAGGTCCAAACTTCCAACCCCTGCTAGACATGTTGGAAAAACACAAATTATTGTTAATCATGATGGGAGTGTTGATGATGCCAAGATCACCCAAAAAACCCGTAAGCCAAAGTACTCTTGCAATATTTGTAAGGGTAGCCATCTTCTTAAGGATTGCCCTGGTCTATCCAAGGTTATAGAAGCATGGTCTACATGCCCTTACCATCCCATGTCGTCATCCTCTGAACAACATGTTGATGACCTCCCATCAAGTATTCATGATATTGTTGGGAAGAAAAGAAGTATAGTTAAGTTCCCATGTATTTTCTGCAGAGGGAGTCATCAAACTCACCTTTTCCCTCATATGGACAAAGCCTCAAAATTAATGGAAGACATGAATGTTTCCCAACCTCAACTTCAATTTTCTTATCACAATCTTACTCTCAACCCACCTGTATTTGATGGAATGATCAATTTGGTTCCCTCGTCAGTTAGTTTTGTTGATCAAGTAGTCAATCTGGGCACGTCCTTAGTTGAATCAGTTGACAAAGTGGTCAATTTGATCCCATCCTCGGTCGATCCCACACTCTCGTTAGAGAGTGAAACCCAAGTGGTCGATCTGATTTCATCATCAGTTTATCCTAGTCTCCCGCTAGAGAGTAAACCTGATATCCCATGTTCTTCTCGTTGATACAGATTCTACTGTGCTAGGGGGCATTCCTCCTTCTCTCGTGGAACCCCCTCCAAGTAATGAGTCCATCCTTTTTTATTGGGGTGTGCTAAATGGACCTCGTCTTCCCTCTCACATTCCTTTCAACATTACAGTACAAGTTTTTGGTTAGGACATCCCTCAGACACTAATAGACGAAGGTGTGTCCATTATTATTTTGTCCTCTATTGCTTGGAAAGCTTTAGGTTATCCTAATCTTGTGTTGGTTACGCAGAATCTATTAGCTCTTAATAGAAGAACCAATCACCATTTAGGAGTCCTTCCTCAGTTTCCCATAACTTTGGGAGGGAAAACTGTATTTATTAATGTCATGGTAGTCCAAGACCCCTTGGATTTTGATTTACTCCTTGGGCGAGATTATGTTTATGCCATGAAAGCTATTGTGCCCATTATTTTTTGTGTGATATATTTCCCTCACGATGGAAGAGTTGTGACTATTGATCAACTTTCATTCGTTCATCCTGAATTGATTACCATGAACTAAACAACATCCCTAAATGGTTCTTTTATGCAGACAGTATCACCCCTGCCACAGGTCAATTATGTGGCATTGTCTCCCATGCCTTCAGTTGTCGATAAATATGAGCCTCTCATTGTAAGATCAATCTCTTATGAATTGTATTTGATAGTTGACATGGTTATCTCTTCGGTAGGGCTATTAGAGCCTGATNTGTGCTTCTTCCATCGAGTGAAGATCTCTTGGAATCCATGACCGAGTATTATCCCATGACATGATTTCCTTCTGGAGAATTGTCCTCTTGGAAGTCATGATCAAGAAGAGAATCTTTGAGCATGGTTTTCTGATTTCAATCTCATTAAAAAATGAAATGATCGTTGAGCATGGTTTTTTTATTTCAAGATCATTAAAAAATGAAACCAATGTTGAGCATGGTTTTCTGATTTCAAGCTCATTAAAAAATGAAACCAACTGTGATGATAGTTTTCGTGTCTCCATAGCAACCTTGTTAAAAAATGAAACAGAACTTATGAGCATAGTTCTTGTTTATGTGTCAAGATTGTTAAAAAAATGAAACAAAGGTCTGGGGATTGAACCTGGATTCATGAGCATAGTTCGTGTTCTTGTGTCAAGATCGTTAAAAAATGAAATAGATTTCCCCCTCTCTGTTTGAGTCAATTACTTCATTAAGTATAGTATTTGAAGCTTCCTTTCCTCTTCCTGTGCTTTTGGATGAAATTAAGCTTAGGGGGAAATGATTTCAACCTCTAGACTTCATGTTGAATTTAAGCCACTAGCTTCTTAAGCTAGGGTCTAAGTACCAACCATCCCTGAATTCTGCGTTGGGAAGTTGCAAGCATAGTTTTCTATGGTTCAATATTGTGTAAAAATAAAACCACCTACCTCAAGCACAACTTCCTCTGGTTCAAGCTTGCGTAAAAATGAAACCAAGTCCAAGCACAGTTTTGTTTAGTTTTAAGCTTGTGTAAAAATAAAATCTATCCTAAGCATAGTTTTGTTTTGTTTTAAGCTTGTGTAAAAATGAAAACAATCTTGAGCTCAGTCTTTTTTCTTTCTCATGCTCATAAATACCTGAGAATGTAACTGAGTAAAATTTTATCATTTTTTTGGACTCGTAAAGGTTGTATGAAAAAGGAACCCCCGGAGTTCCCTTTAAGCTCTTTTTAGACTCTCGTAACATGAAACGATTGTCGAGCGATCTTGTTCTTTTCATGCTCATAAAAGTATTTGAAGAAAACATCTGATGAGCGGTAGGTTATCTCTTTTTCGGTCTCGTCGGATCAACTTACGAAAAATGACATTTTGGAGTTTTCTTTAAGTGTTTTTCAGACTCTCTAAACATGAAAACAAGCATCGAAAGTCCCATATGGGACCTAACCACTCCTTCCTAGGGTTCGCTAAAAATACTTTGAAGGACTCATCCAAAGGATGAGATTACATTACAAGCATATGTTATCCTCCTCAATCTTGCGTAAAAATAAAGAGGTACTCGCCATAAATGGTGGGGGGAGAATTGGGAAAGAAATGTATCTAAATCTGTATTCTATGGAATATTCTCCTTTGAACATGAAACCCTTTCACTCACTTTGTGTCTAGGTTGGAAAATTTGCTTGTCTCTTGATCATACTCCTTTATAAGATTACTTTTTGGTATCTGAACCTTGTTGTTGAGTCATTTTTTCCAAGACATCTGTTGTGTCATCAATATGTTGAAAGATAACTTCAACCCGGAAAGCCTTCTATTGCGTCGTCCATATCTGTAGTCCTTAAGCCTTCTATTGCGTCGGCCATCCCTGAGTTAGTCCTGAGTCACTTGTTACTAT
This sequence comes from Picea mariana, assembly GCA_032191745.1. NCBI lineage: Eukaryota > Viridiplantae > Streptophyta > Pinopsida > Pinales > Pinaceae > Picea > Picea mariana. The sequence goes on along the minus strand of JASDQU010372054.1, from coordinate 25,420 downwards.
GATCTACATCAAATCTTGTTACTTGTTTCGTATCATTGATGGGGGATACATTAAGGCCCTCCTATGACGAGTCTTTTCCTGTCGAATTCAAATCATTATCCATGAATTAGACTTAGAAACTAATTGGTAACCTGTAACTTGCATGCCTCAATGGCAGGTTTCCTCGCTTTCGACAGTGGGTTTTCATTATTGACCCCTGATTGGAAGATTCCACTGAGTGTTCAATTTCAACTCACAAATTTGCACCCATTGGATTGTACTAGTGTACCTTGGGATTCATTGACATTAATGGTGATTTCCGTCACACTTGTTAACAGTATTCATTAATGACCGGTAATCAAGTGGTTTTTACCATGTTCGACTTCAATACATGTATTCGCATGGTTAGATTCGTACTATATAGTGATGGAGATGAAGACCCTGGATTTTTTCTGACATATTCAAGTTGCATTGGAGTATATTCAGATTGTATTGTTGCAAAGATCCACAAATATGTATGTCTCGTGGCTATGTTCAAATTTGAGTCTTTAACACATAGATCCACAGTGTATTTTTGGTGGCTATGTTCATATTTGGGTCATATTGGCATGGATCCATAGTGTATGCTTGGTGGCCATGACCTGTCTTACTTGAAATGGATCTTTGAATGTCTACATTTATTCTTTGAGTCATTTGTATTCTGAGTATGGGAATGCCTACCTCAGTGATGACATATTATTGTACTGTATTTCCCTTTGTGTTGGCATGTTTTCGACCAACATGTTCCTTATTCCCTACACACACTTGACAAAGTATTTCATCTATCACTCTATTCTAACTTCATACTTTGGGGGCTCACTGTTACACATTATTTTTGTCATCCCTATGACCGTTAATGATGTAAACCTATCCTTTTTCTTTAGAAGGATCAATTGCCTTAATCCCTGAAGAAGAATGAAGATACTTTTTCTAGAGAGATGAAATTATACTTTTCCTTTGTAAAAAACCATAGAAAAATGGATTGTCGCACCTTGCTTAGTGTTAAGGGTGCAACAATATAGGATCATCGCAGGTTTCACCACAGTGGCCTGTGACATTGTCACAGTTTTCTCAGTGTTAAGGGTGCGACTATTTTCGTACGAAGGAAAAAGAGGAATTTCTCGAAAGTTCTAGAATAGAAGCTTCGAGGTTGAGGTGGACACCGATCGGTTTGGATCTGAGTCACATCCTTGATCTCATGGGATCATCCTAACCTCCTCACCCTATCCTTTTCATCTTATAAAAGGATAATAGTTCTCATGGGGAAAGCTGGATTGAGTTGGCTAGCTTTTGGTGTGAGCTTGAGTAATTTTTAGATTTAGCTTGGAGCTTTGCTTTGTTAAGATAGATTGTTGGTCTCAGAATCCTTAGAGAAAAAGTGTGTGGGAAGTAAGGAATTTTTGGAAGGGACCTTACAACATCAAGTCATTGGTTGTATTCTCCTTTTCATATCTTTAATACAATGATATATTTCTTTCCCATAAAATTGGTCTTATTTTATTATATGACTCCTGGATCACATACATAGGTTTTGTTGAGTATACGTTGTTGCTTTCACTTCGTTGTCTTGTGTCTTTTTTATAGGTTCAACATCCCATAAGCCTTGGAACGGAGTGAGGATGAAACTAGCAAGGACAAACGACGTTTAAAAGGCATGCCATTTATCTCTTGTTAGTTAGTATGCTTGATAATTAAAACATAGGGAAAGTTGTAGATTCTATCGTGTTTTGTTCTAGTTTCGGGATGAAACTAGGGAGATATGTTTGTGTCCGCACTTACCGATTTATCCGATAACAACAAGGAGAGTAAAACATCTTTATGAGTAAAGCAGAGGAAGGTTAGTTTTTCAAAAAGATTGGAATAACAAGATGAAGGGTAAAAAGGATCAAAGGAAGAAAGGTTTTAAGCCACCCTTTTTCAAGAAGAATTCCCAAGAAAATCAACAGTTCATTCAACTCAAAATGAGCACTATATTGCAGATTCATTTGGGAAAAGGCCAAGGAAACAACCTGTATAATGTTGGGGATGTGAGGGAAATCACTTATATAGGGAATTCCCTCACAAAGGAGAAATAATGAGGATTGTCCACAACATTCAGAAGGCTAAAATAGTGGAATACATGGGAGGAAACATGCCAAGTATTTATGCATCCTTGGACAACAAGAAAGAGACATATCAATCCCCCATTATTGAAGTGGAAGGTAATATTGATAACTAGCCCATAGAAATTTTAATTGGTTCAGGAGCTAGCCATAATTAGATAAATCCTAACATTGTTGAAAGACTTCACTTACAAAGGAGTAAGCATAATAAGTCTTTGTTCGTTTAGTTAGCCAGAGTGGCTAAAAGGAAAATTAATTTGTTGGTTAAAGATTGTCTAATAGACATGAATGGAATCAACACAAGGGTAGATGTAGACATCATACCGTTGGGTTCATATGATTGTCTAATTGGCATGGATTGGTTGGAAAAACACCAATTGTCCTAGACTCTTACAAAAAGACAATAACATGTTTTCATTAAGAAGGGAAGCAAGGAAAGATTCAAGTCATTCCAAGGGTTGTAGTTGTTAGAGAGATTTCAGCTATGCAGTTGGAAAAGATTACAAGAAGGGATGTCATATTTTTGTAGCACATATGGAAGAGGTGGCCAAAGATAAAGTGGAAAGCATTGAAGACCATCAGATCTTGAGGGATTTTAAAGATGTTTTTAGGGAGATATCGGGATTGCCACCAAAGAGAGACATTGATTTCTCTATTGATTTGGTGCTAGGATTTTCCTTATTGTCCAAGACACCATACAGAATGGGCACACCAGAATTGAAAGAGTTGCAAATGCATCTTGAAAATTATTAAAGAAGGGGTATATATGCCCAAGTATGTCACCATGGGGAGCCCTGATTCTTTATGTGTAGAAGAAAGATGGAACCTGAAGGTTGTGTATTTATTTTCGACCGTTGAATAAGGTTGCCATAAAGAAAAAATATCCTTTGCCAGTAATTGATTATTTGTTTGACCAACTAAAAGGTGAAAGGATATTTTTGAATATTGACTTGAGATCATGTTACCATCAAGTGAGGATAAATGAAGAAGATATCAACAAGACAACATTTAGGACAAGATATGGGCATTATGAATTGACGGTAGTACCATTTGGACTATCAAATGCCCCAACTATTTTTATGTGCCTGATAAATGGAGTGTTCAGGGAGTACTTGGAAAAGTTTGTAATTGTGTTCCTAGATTATGTACTCATCTACTCTAAGTCAGAAGCAGAACATGAGCGACATTTGAGAATGGTGTTGCAAGTTTTAGGAGAGCATAAATTGTATGCCAATCTAAGTAAGTGCATCTTTTATCAAAAAACGATTCACTACTTGGGGCATATTTATATGTTGATGTGTTGAAGTATTAATATGCATTCATGTCTATTCTAGTGTGTTTTAAATGTGCATCAATTTAATGGTAGCAAACAATAGCTAAATATGGTTGTAATTTGTAGCTGGAAGCTATAGGAATTTATTTAGATAACAAAAATTTTAATTTGTAAGAGTATTACGCACCATAATGTTCCTTAGTTGGGTTGGGGGATGTTACATAAAGGGATGACTAGAGAAGACAAAACATATCGTTGTATATTTATTTCAACTACAACACACCTTTTCAATCATATTCAATAATGAATTTTACATTACCAAGTGTTGTCATACCAAGATTTAATAATCAATAGGAGATAAGGATACATATGACCAAAACATTTACATGTATGTTTCTCTAGAGTCACACACATACTTTGTGTCTTCATCGATATCTTCAACATCTTGTGCACTCTTCTTCTTGGATGTGCGAGACTTCACCTATCATTTATTAAAGTTGTGAATTCTAATGAAACAATTTCACTCCCATGTTGAAGTCACAAGACCCAATATGTATATTAACTTCAATGGATCCAAAACATGTAAATTACAAAGACAAACTCCCGCCATTTCTAAGGATTCCAAATCATTTTCACCACCACCATCACCAACACATACAAATAGTTGTAGATGCAATTATCAAGTCATTCTTTCAATAAAAACACTAGCCAACACACAAAACCAACCATTCATGCATGATCACACATTAACCACTTTTGTCACTCAACCCAATTGTCCCTACACTTATGTGAACACACTTTAACCGCTGAGTTTTTTCGCTCAACCCAATTGTCCATACAATGTTGCATTGATATCATGTATTGCACTTGAATCAAGTTGTGTGATCAATTTGACCACTAAGCTTAACCCAATTGTAGATTCAGGTCATAAGAGGGTCCGCCAGAAAGTTATTGTAAACTAGAGAATCAAGTAGATTGCTTCACCATCAACGATTAGCAGATTACTTCATCACTATCAGTTTTTCACAGCTAAAGCAAGACAAAGTTTCAACTCACAACTATTTTTTTCTTTGCATATTTCAAGCTTGTTGGTATACAGAAGCACTATACAATAGCATTAAGGATCTTTTTCACTATCTGTCCTCTTCAGAATATGATGAAGGAATGTCAGAATACGTCTTTGAGGAAATGAAGCTCCGGCAATAGTAATTTGGTTGCAACCAATTACGTTTGTACGCTCCAGTGGAGCATGCCCCAGGCCATGATTACTTTTCCTTACATCAATATAAAAGAAATGAGAGAATAAACATCTTTCGAG
>JASDQU010372053.1:182628-202876 GCA_032191745.1 Picea mariana | reverse complement strand
GCTTTCACCATAAGGGGACCACTTTGGAGTTCATCCATATTTACTTCTTATCAACCATGAAAAAACAATAATGAGTCATATTTACATCAAACACTATTGGGTCCATTACCCAAACCTTTGTGCTGCAGGTCTTTCTTCAAGGGTTGACATCAATGACAACCAACCTTAATCAACAGGGATTTGACACTCTATTGGAAAGACTGCTTCCATCCTGTAAACGAGTTGAAAAGGTGAGAAACCGGTTGTAGTCTTTACATACATTTAGTAGGCCCACAGTGTTGAGTACAACATCAAATTCCAATTTGACTTGGCCAAATTGATCATTTGTAGCAGAATAGTATTGAGGGACTTATTCACAACTTCCACCTGACCGTTTGCCTGTGGGTAGTAGGGTGATGAATTATCTTCCCTCAACCCAAGATTTGATGTTAAATTGGACATCATTTTGTTCTGAAAGTGACTTCCATGGTCAGTGAAAATATCCCTCGAGATGTTGAACCTTGCTATTATCTGATTGAACAAAAAGAGAGTTGTTGTCTCACCATCATCTTTAAATATTGGCATAGCTTTGACCCACTTTGTGAAGTAGTCTACTGCTACAATGATATAACGGTGCCCCCTAGTTGAAGGGGGGTTTCATGTAGTATAATCAATCCCCCACTTGGTGAAGGGGCCAAATGTAATGATGGGAAACATAGGAGTGGGGTGTTCCCTCATCTTCCAAGAGAAAATATGACACGGGTGGCACTTCTTGACCGATTCAACGCAATATTTGATTAACGTCGGCCAAAAGTAACCAGCTCATAGAATCTTTTGGGTTGTTTCCAACCCAGACAAATGACCACCACATGCTCTAGTGTGGTTGTTAAGCACGAGTTTCTCTTCTTCATGAGTGAGACACCGACGAAGGATGCAATCTACACCTCGATGATACAAAGTGTCTTCGAGTATGCGATAGTTTTTTAACTGATGGCGTATATGTCGACACTCATCATGAAAAGTAGAGGTGGGGCACTTCAAAGTCTGGAGATAGAATAATATATCTCCATACCAAGCGTCCGAAGATGATATAAAAAAAAATCTCCTTTAATCGGTGATTCTTTGGGTGTAACATCACCTGATTCGACCGGAAGTTTCGAGATAAGTTCTGCAAAGACCAATGACTTCTTAGATTTCACAGAAAAAAAATCCAAGTTAAGTTCCTGGAGGATAACAATCCATCTACTAATGTTTCCACCGATTACATGTTGTGTCAACACATATTGGAACAGATTCACAATGGCAATGATGGTGGTCTTGCGAAACATGATATAATGACGGAACCACTAGACATCATGTACTGCTACCAACGCAAGCTTTTCAAAGTAGGAGTAGTTTATTTTTGGTCCAACCAGGCCTCGACTCAGGTAATAAATCACATGTTCTTCAAGTAGATCATCCTCTTGAACCAAGACCATATCTATGGTCGACTCTGCCGCGTCCAAATACAATAAGAAATCTTTATTATAATTGGGTGGTCGAAGTAGAGGGGCAGACATGAGGGCACGTTTCAACGCTTCGAATGAGCACTGAGAGACTTCATCCCAATGGAAAGGGATGCCCTTCTTCAGTAAATGCATAAACCCTTTAGTGATCTCGGCATAGTTTGCGATAAAACACTGAAGAAAATTGGCTTTTCCCTGTAAACTCTGAAGCTGAGGGACTGTGCATGGGGGAGGAAATTGAACTATCGCCTCAACCTTTAGAGGATCGACCATGATCCTTGTTTTTGAAACTATAAAACCTAAAATCACGTCACGCAAACCCTAAGGATTGACCCGACGTCACACAAAAACTGCATTTGTTAGGATTCAAGCAAATTCGATAGTAGCGACATCGCTCAAAGATAATTCGGAGGTGTGTGGGATGATCAACTCTCCTACAAGATCGTGATGCTAAATAATCGAGATAGGCCTTGATTATGTGTTTGAGATCGTGAAAAGAAAAATACATGGCTCGCTGAAAAGTGGCTCCAACATTCTTCAGGCCAAAAGATATCTTCTAATAAGAAAATGTACCCCATGGACAAATAAATGATATTTTATGCTGGTCTTCGGGCTTAATCTCTATCTGATTGTATCCCAAAAAACCATCCATGAAAGAAAAGACCTCACAGCCTGTGCATTCATTGAAGATTTGGTCAATGAATGGGGTGGGGAAATTTTCCTTTGGACATGCCTTATTCAAATCATAGAAGTTCATACATACGCGAATCATTCCCTATTTTTTATTGTTTAGAATGGGATTTGACACCCATTGTGTCAACTAAACGGGCTATATGAAACTATCTTTGAGTAGTTTCTCTACTTCAACCTTAATAGTTGCTGCTTTCCAAGGATTGACCGAACGAAGCTTCTGTCGGACTGGCTTGGCATCAGGGTAAGTTGTTATTTCATGTTTGATGATTCTTGGATCTATGCCTAGCATTTCCTCATAAGACCAGGAAAAACCATCACGAAATTATTTAAATAAATCAGTGTAGATTCATATCTCCTCAGGGGAGCAGGCTGCTCCGAAAAAGACATTCTCCATGACACCATGGGTTCTAGATATATCGATAGGTATCGTTTTAGCGATGGTTTACATATTACCTTCGGTGTAAACTGCGTGCGTAACCAAAGTATTTATAGGACAAGACCTATCTCCAGTCATAGTCAACATGAATTCACCCGCCTCAATTCTTCCTAACTCTGGGAGAAAATAAGATCTATGGTGGAGATCATCCCAGGGTTTGTCTAGACTAGTCAATGCCTCTATAATCGCCTCATCAGAGGGCAAGACCAAGTCTAAGGAATCGATAGTGGTGAGGGAACCTTGAGCCCAGGTAGGCTCGAAAACTGGATCTAACTCCTGTGCGGGATTCAGATCGGGGTCGACGGAAGCTTGCTGGACTATAGAGTACAAAACCTCTACTGCGGACAAAGGCATGGCCATGCCATGATGCCCTGTCCCTTCCATCATGGTCGATGGGGAAGGAAGATTCCATGGATCGTTAAATTAAGTTGTACGGAACGACGACACTTGAAAGATTTCAGCCTTAGGATGGTTGGGGACAATCGATATGAACTTGAAATCGTCGTATGGAGGCAGGTAATTGAAAGTACCCATCAAAGGAAGACGCAAACCAACCCCTATATTGATGATGACGAGTTGTGGATTATCAATCAACATGACCATGGATGCCCCCGATGAAAGGTAAGGACGGGAGAAAGACAACTGATCAATGGACATGATCTGGCCCTCATGTGGAAACAACAAGACCCAGAAAAATGTGGCGAACATTGCATGCATAACATAGGTCCAACTCCTTCCTAACAAGATATTGTAGTCGAGAGGTGCATCAACCACTTCAACTTCGACACACACGATATTTCCTCCTAGCTGCATGGCAAAAGAAGGAATGATTTCATGTGGTCCAAATGAACGACCATCGAAAGCAGTAAGAAGAGTAGGTGATAGAGACAAAACGGGTTGGCCAATGGCCTTCCAACACACCAATGACATCACGCATATCGAGGCGACCTCATCAACCACCGTGCGGAAAATGTTCCAGGTAAAATATTTTGTGGTGTAAGCCACTACTATCTGAAACGCAACGTAGTATCGGAGACGAGGTTTCTGTTGGCATATCTTTTAGGAAAAGAATGCGATTTTCATTGATGGAAAGAACAAAAGTGATGAAACTCAAAAGATTGATGGAAAGAACAACAACAAGGACACTCAAAAGAGCACAGAGGAGGAGATTAGACCTCAGCCATTAGATTGGAGCACGAAGGACTAGCAACTCTTGGATCCAGTATAACTGTGAAGAGGATAATGGCCAAGAGCCATCCTCCAACTCGCGATATGTGCAGTCTCAAAATGATATGGGTCGTTGGATCCAGCGGACATGTGGCGAGAGATCAACATTTTGCTTACTGAAGAGTCAAAGGGACGAGGTGCTCTAACCTTTGAAGTTGTGAAACGCAAGATCGCGATAAGATCTGGACCGTTAGATAAAAGAGGGATGTGGACCATTGATCTAGAATATTTTGGATATTAGGAGTTAGAAGAGTTAGGGTTGGCTCACGTTCAAAAATCTGAAACGTGAAATCGCAATAAGATCTGGACCGTTAGATCACATAGGGTTGTGGACCATTGATCTAGAGTATTTCGGATATTGGGAGTTATAAGAGTCAAGGTTGGCTCACATTCAAACATCTGAAACGCAAAATTGTGATAAGATATAGGCCATTAGATCACAGAAGGCTGTGGACCATTGATCTAGAATATTTTGGATATCGGGAGTTAGAAGAGTTAGGGTTGGCTCACGTTCAAACATACGAAACACGAAATCATGATAAGACCTGGACCGTTAGATCAAAGAGGGCTATGGACCATTGATCTGATATGAAGTCTAAGTTCGCGAAGAGGATATATTGACCGTGGGATCGAGGACTAATTTGGCCTGTCAGATCCAGGAGAAGAACATGTTCCATGAGAGGATATCCATGTCAACAAGGACAATTGTAGACCACATCAGATAGGAACTCATGAAATCCCGATATGGAGAAGGTAATCATAACCGTTGAGTCATGGGAAATATCAGACCGTTGATCTGAGGTGATTGAAGTCGGGAGTTTGGGAATCTGAAGAAGGGAGGTGCTCTAACCTCCGACATCGTGAGTTGCAAAACGATCAAACTTTTGTCCCGTGGTCATAGCCAAGGTCACATCATCATTGGATTAAGGGAGGAGATAGCATGTTGCTAGGATCCACATCAAAGATGCAAAATCGTGAAATGCCTTTTTTGAATAGGGCTATCGTCACAGCTAGTGGTCACATTAGAGGAAGAGAAGGGAAGGAGAAGGGAAGGATCCACTTCTGAGTTTTGCAAGTTGGGAAAATTGAGGTGACTCACAGTCGATCACCTGAAACGTGAAATCATAAAATGACTCTTGTTTGGCGTATGGACACAATGAGAGGGCATTTTGGGAGAAACACGCTCGGTGCTAGTTCGCGCAGGTAAATTTTGTGAGGAACATATTTGATAAATCATCAAATCTCTGCATGTTTAATACAATGACATTGATTATCTCGACAATCTAATCGAAGGGTTATTATTTCACTTCACGGATTATTGATCAGTTACGATTCAGTTAGTAGAATTGAAACATAGTTCTTGGGCGATTAGTGATTTGGTAGTTTTTCTTGGAGATGCGAGGTGTAACAAAATTGATGCATTTGTATTAAAGAGAAAGGTCATGACTGAGTTAGGTTGGTTGTTCTCACTAGAAAAATGATTTGAACTGGGAGAACGGAAAATCGTAGTATGCACAGTGTGAGATCAAACTCAGAGATGAGAAACAAAAGATGAATAGAATATAAAAAGGTGAAGAGAGAAGAATGTATACATACCAAAGAGAATGAGAGGAGCATAGAAAGAACAGATAGAAAGAGACAGCAAGTCAAGCCAAGTATGAACAGAACAGAAGAATAGTGAAGCAGAGAAGAATTGCAAAACAGAGAAGAAGTGGTAAGAATTGATATATTTGTATCGTTGGTTATTCAATTATTTATTTATAATCAAGGAGGTAGGGAGGTGCTAGGGAGGACTATAATCCTCTGTTATTCAAGTTGGTGCTTGAATACTGGAATTTGTAGCTTTCATCTAGTTGTGTCTAGAAAAAAGGGTGGAAGGGTGGTACTAGGGAAAACACAGAGTTTTCTATATGCAAGTTGGTGCATGTATAAGTGGAGGTAGGTGCTTCCATCCAGTTGGTGCTGGAACACTCAGGGAGTTGGTGCTTCCTTCTAGTGGGTGCTAGAGAAACTGGAGAGTTGGTGCTCTCAAAAAGTTGCAGCTTGTAAAATAGAGGTGGTAGCCTCATTTTGAGTTGGTGGTCAAATATAGATGATATACAAAACATAAAAGAATGCCTATCATTCGAAGAAGAAGAGGTTTTCTCCCTTTATGGATTTCCTCATGAAAATATGTCTCTATGTATATCATATGTGTGATTGATGTTTACTATTTCTTGTATAATCTTTATGGCCACTTGGAGAATATTGAAATTTTTTTTTAATAGACATAATATTGTTTAAGCACAGTAAAAAATGATTCACCCCCCCTCTCAGTTGTCTTAGTCATTTCAATAGTTTCAAGTTGATCGTATCAAGCATGATTGTTCCCAGATTACAATTCTCATCAGATCCTAAGGTAGCTAACAAAGCCTTTCTCTACGAGGGAAGCTCTGGAGGACCTCCAAATAAGACATTGTGCAAGGGGTTTGTGACAAATCCTCCACCATAGAGTAGTTTTGGGTGGCCCTCATGTTTGGATTGTGGAAAGCTTTCTTGAACRTCCCTTTCAGGATGCGTGTCATTGTTTCGCCCAACGTCTTCTCGATMTGGAGAGGAACATATGGGTTTTCGGCTTCTTTACCCTTATTAGAAGTGTTTGGCATTCTGTAATCATGTGTCCTAGTCGCTATGTGGGCATCACCTTTCAAAATATAAACATTCGAGGTTGAGGGATTACTAGACGACGAAGGGGGTCCSTGACTACCCCCATCCGCATTCACAGAGGCTTGAGTTAAATTTTTCCCATGTTGAAATGGGTTCGTTAACACAACAGGTTGTTACTGTGCCAATTACTTTTGGGCCTCCTCAAGCTGAGGGAATAGGTGAGTCAGATGGTCTTCCGTGCAAAGGTTAGATGGATAATTCAATTTTCTTTTCTCTGTGTTTCCCCCACCAACATTATTGGTGGGTTTCTTATCCCCCTTACCCTTCTTTTGTTGTTTCTTCTTTCCATCAACCTGTTGGTTGGCCTTTAGGTTTATCGATTGCAGACTATGTACATCTGACGTTTGAGTAGGGGGAGCAGCCAAACTAGTGGTTTAACTAGCCGTTGTCTGCTGTATCGACAACTATTGCAATTGATTCGACAACTGATCAGAAGGCTTCACTTGTGCTCAACCAACAATACCATCAACATGTGGTCTAGACTTCTATCTGGTCTTGTCAGGAATGGACCGCGAAGCATATGGAAAAAATTCATAAAGTAAACCAGAATGAGAGTATATCAGTTCTAGCTGTTGATCTCTCATTATCGCTTCTTCCTTGAAAAACACTCCCGACGTTGCAACGTCTTTGGATAACTGGGGTACCAAATACTTAAGGAACCACTCTAGTAGGAATGTTGGTGGAATTGGTACTTTTATCAAACTCTTCCAATGTCACCATTCTCGGATGTGATTTGAGATATGGTCAACCTTTGTTTTCTCAAATTTGGCCAGCAACTTGGTGTCGACATTGTATCTCACAGGTAATTGAAAATGGTTTAGAAAAACCATTGTTAATTCACCAAAAGTAGAGTATCTTAAGCGATCGAGCTCGATGTACCATTTCTGACACTCCCAATAAGAGTGTGTTGAAACAAACACAACTGGATGGAGTCGTATCTCAACAATTTGGACGAGCACCATAGGTTAAAAGTGGTTACATGATCACCTGGATCTTTGTTAGGCTTACCTTTGAAATTTGGAATGTCTGAGGGAAACTTGGCTGGCATAGAGGGCCAATGTGGATTGTGACAGATTGGGTCGTTTAGCAATCTCGACAAGTCTGGAAAATGCAATGTTGCCAGAAAAGGTAGCTTGGGCTGTTGGGTATGTATAGGAGGAAAGGATATTGGAATTTGGTTGGCACCAGGTTGCCAAGAAAAGGTTAGGCTGTTGAGTAGGGTTTTGGTAAAAACCATGGCCGTGGCCAGCGTACGGATACTGCGCTTGTTGAGACGTAATTGGCTAATGCCTGTAATTGGATGTAGAGGGTTGAGAAGAGATTTCTCCCAATGTTGTGTTCCAAAGCTTCTAGAAAGGGTTTCCCCCTACCGATCCGATGAGCATAGGTACTAATCCTTGCCTGGGGTTCCATTGGCCATGGAAGGGGTTTCCCCCGGTCAGCATCAGCGACGAAGGGATTGATCCCTGCCAGGGATTCCAAGGTCCTTGAGAGGTGTTTTCCCCCTGTGTAGGGTACTAAGCCATGGTTTCCYCCAACYGAGATGGAAGCTGATGAGAATGTGTTGTTACCAAATGTGCCAAACAAAGAGAATGAAAAAGAACCCATCGACGTGGTGTCGGAAGAAAGTCCTTGACTACCTGATTCGAACAAGTTGTAGTTCATGTTCGGATAGGTGGGTTTCTAGGGAGCACTGCCTAATGAGGGGGATGAGGAAGATAGATGACCCCCACCATAAGGGAAAGCATTATAGGGGGTTGAGGTGCCCCCCATGGACCTTTGCAGAGGAGCGTTAGAGCTCCCTACCCCCAAACCCAAGGTCTGTAGGGTGGAGTAGGATAGGATAGAGTTTGTATCAAAGTTAGACATCCCGTATGAGAACGGAGGGCCTGTCATACTCTGGGTGAACGGAGTAGTGATCACCACCATAGACAGAATCAGACCACTGTTCGAGGTAGAGGCAGTCGAGACCATGGTGGTCCAGACCGAAAAAGGTGGGTTACGAGGTGGAACGTCCCCTGTAGTGGCAACCATAGAGGGAGTGTGGGGAATCCCTGACGAAGTAGCAACATTTGCTTCCATCCTTTATTGCAAGAATATTTGGCGCTCATGATGAGTTATCCTTGGAGGGACAACTTGTACCATGATGGGTGCCGACAAGTCAGTGACCGAAGAGTTATACAACCTGAGAGCTTCTTCTCCAAGGTGAGAAATAGTAGGCTCCTCCAGATGTGACAGTTCTCTTAGGGATGGATCAAGTACAGTTCCATGTGGCCCGGTCACCTCAAATAACTCTTTTTGGTCAAGTCTTCGCCTTCACGGTGGTGGGGGTGGCTCCAATTCAAGCGACGATAGACTTTGAAGCCTTCGCGACCGACAGAGTTCTTGATCTTCCACTTTGTGAGAATATCAATGACACACTAGGTCTTTTACTAACATTGAAAACCAATGCACACTAGAAAGAGTTCCTACGAGATAAAACAATCAAACCACTAGCTAGTTGGAAGAAGAGTTACACTAGCCAACACTAGAGCAACTTATCGGTGCAAGTGAAACTCTAATATGGAAGAACCCTCTAATTATACTCTGCAAAGAGTGGCTCAATGTCTATCCTAGGTACCACGGTATACCCCTGCAGTCACCTATGTAAGTCACTAAAATAAAGGCAACTAGGTTTCCAGCACGTGAACAGTCACCAGGTGGGTACAGTCGACAGTCGTGTTATCCCCTCAAATAAATTAGTGGAGATTTTTGCTTTTGAGGTGATAGATTGTGGTCAAAAATTTATTTCTAAATTTTTGTAGGTAGGTTAGAGAGTCTATTTTCTGTAAATAAACTCAGAAAGAACTTTTGATTTGGTTTGGTCAAGCAAAAGAAAAAATATTAGGTTTCGGTGGTTTAGGCGAGCCTGAAACGCACTCATTAACCACTGAAAGCCTTCGTTCTCGGTAGTTAAGAGGGAAAAGAAAAAGCGCGGTTAATTACCGAAAATATTTCAACAGGAAAAATGAAAAGCCCGTGCTTTCGCACGACCCAATTGTCAATTAGCACAATGATGAAAACATAACCGCCAAAAGTCCAGGGAGGTGGTAAGGTATGCATGTTCTTGTTGTATCTATCTGAAGATTGATACCCTGTTGTCCTTTAAACTGCATTTGTCATTTCAAAATTAAAAGCTCGGCAAAGACACAGAAAACTCATGCGTGTTTTCCAACTAACAGAAATGATTAGTCACGTATCCCCTCACCATCTCCAATCACGAGTACGCAAATCCATTATGACCTCGATTAATCTCTGATTTGATCTCCATTTATTATCAATTTGAATTCAGGAGTCATTGAGACAATCTTGAGCCTGTGATTTCATCAAGCAAACGCATATCTGAGATCATAATCCCATTTTTTGTGGTGATTGTCGAGCGCAGTTAGAGTTCAACAGATCGTTATAAAGCCAATTGTCAGACCAATCAAGCTAGGTCGAGTTATTAGCTAGTTCAAAGCCCATATTGTTTCAATTCAATTTTATATCTCACCGAAACTCGAAATTTTCTACGTATATTCAGTCAATCTGTTGCCTAAATTCGGTAGTGATTGATCTTTGTGATCAGAACTCTGAGTCACCCTGTCCCATTTGTTTTTCCATGAGTCATACTCTCTGTCATCCTAAATCATAGAGTCTTTGTCTCCTTGGCACGAGATTTTTTCTTAATCGCAGGTACAGTCAGCATTTACAAATGCCGAAAGCAAGGCCAGATCTAAGGGATGAATTGGATGGAGTTTGGTACCTTGAGTCTCACCCTAAGATGGCCGATTTTTTCAAGCAAACTAGAGCATATACTTATTGTGAAAAACTGGCAGATTTTCACCAACAGGTGTCCGAGACCTTTGTGAGATTGTATGATGGAAGAACAACAACAGTGGAAAAGGAACAGTTTGTGGTTGATGAGGCAGCCATAGCTGAGTTCACTGGTCTTCCCAGAATAGGCGATTGTTGGTTCAAATCAATTGTACCTTCAAACATTGAATTTAGGTCCTACCTACAGCCTCTGCACAAAGATCTTACATGGAAAAAAGACATAGCAATGTCTTATCTGGAACCTAAATGGCAATCACTCCTAAAGGCAATCTTTGTCTATATCACCTGTGAAGGTAGATACAAAAGAGTCATGTTCTACCACTTCAAACTTTTAAATCACTTCATAGGGAGATCTCCCATCAATTTACCATTTTACTTGCACAAAGCCCTCACGAAAATGGCTAGGTAGGTCAAAGCCAAGCCCACTAAGGTTGCAAGTAGATTGTCTCATCAAGGACTCATTACTCTCATTGTTAAAGAGTCATTGAAGAAAAGGCAGGTGGATTGGAACTACTTCCGCTTCTGGAATGAATTCCAGATTGATTGGAAACAGCAGGAGAAGGGTAAAAAAGTTGCCACTAAGAAGACCATTACTCCTAAAAGGAGTCATAGAAAATGGAAGGGTATCTCACCACCAAGAGATCCGATAGAATCATCCTCTGTTAAAAGAAAAAGAATCAAAAGAAAGTTACAGTTTGAGGGTGAGTAGACCAAGGACCCTGCTGAAGGAAGTAACCCTTTAAACCTACCATATAGTGATTCAGAGCCAGAACAAGAGTTAACAGAGACACAAGGTAATGTATAGGCTGGACAAGTTGCAGACGATTATCCCAACTTGCCTTCACCAACTCCCCCAGAGGCACATAGTCCACCATTGGCAAAAGCTTCTTCAAGTAAGCCTAAAGCATCTAGGGCACGGAAAATCAATAAACTCCTTCAACAAGTCTATGAAATGGAAGTCCTGGAAAGAGTTATTAAAAATGCAAATATAGACTTGACTGAAAGAAATGCAGATCTTTTCAAAATAAACCAAAGCCTCAAAGAAAATCATGATAAGATCAAAGACAGGAATAGGGTTTTGATAAGGGAGAACATGAAGTTGTACAGGCAGCTTAGGATTTTGAGGTTGAAATTAAAAGATTCTCAATCGCCAACATAGGAGAAAACAGGTTTGGAAACTCTAGCCAACTTAGCTACAACCATGGTAGATTTACTAGAGTCTTCCACACAATAAGTTGAAGTTCGCAGATCTGCACGAACAAGAGTTGCATCGTCCAAAAGACCTTGAACATTCAGAAAAGAATCAAGGTAATCATTTTTGCCAATTTTGAAGTTTTCTCAAAGCTGAAGTTTCAATGGTTTAGGCAAACATGATGACTATTCATTAACCACCGAAAGTAGTTAATCCACTCAGGAGTCTTCTAGGTTAACCACCGAAAGCCTGTCATTGCCAGAATGACCGAATTTTTGCCCAGATCGAGATTTTTTGAGTTGGAATGATTTTAAACCTCTTTGAATGGACATTTGTTGAATTTTCAAGTCAGATCCAATAGCCATTTTTGATGGATAAGGGAAAGAAGAGGTGTTTCAATCATTTTTGGTACCTTTTACAAAGGCAGAAAATCAGGGTTTTTGCACACCTCAACAAATTTGAATTTGTATCTCTTGGAAGAGTCATCAATCAGCCTTGGAAGGCTATTCTGCACTGCACCATGACTCTGCAAGATATGAAGACCATGAAATGTGGGATTGACCTCATTTTGAGGATCATTCCATATCTTTTGCAAACTGAATTTTGACTTTCTATCTTTAGTATATCTGATCCATGCTTTTAGGATCTCAAAACTACATTGTAAATCTATAAAGCTAAAGGTAGAAGATGAACTAAGGGTTCGATTTTGAGTTCTGTATGCTACTGTTTTGTATGAAAGGCACTTTCTTTAATATATCAKCCTGCAAGCTTSTTTCATTTGTTACTATCAGACCTTCTTTCATCTTTGTCTATGCTTATGAGTGGAATTAGTTATTTTGCCTCTGTTTAATGATCCTATGGTAACTGTCATCTTACTTTTGATTGCTGAGAAAGAATCACAAGCATCTTTGGCTAGTTTGTTGACCCATCATATATATGATTTTATGTATGTTCTAGTTTACTGATTAGTTTTCTTATCCATTTGTTATACAAACCTATCTGACAATAGCTCTTGAAGGCCTTGTGTTGCATGAATATAACTAAGACTATCTTGAGAATACAATCCAGAGGTTAAGATATTCATCTTGATCCAAACCCACACCTATTATTGAGAAAATAGTTTCTAAAAAGATTAAGTTACCAGGCATCTCTGACTTACAGCCTAGGAGAGTTTCTTGGAGTGATAACAAATTGGCGTCGTTGTCGGGGAGAGGAGATCGAAGGTCAGCTTCCTTGGGAGACGACATAGATCTAGCTTTGATGATAGACAAAGCCTGGACATCATTTGGGTTGTAACCATCTATCTGGCGACTCCATTGAAACGAAGTGGCTCCGAAAAGAGCCCACACCAGGGTGAACCAAGAGGGCCCACTGGTAGCACCTGTTCCTGACCCTGAGAAGATCATCAGTAAGGGAAAATATTTACAAAGATAGGCTTCCATATCTGTAAAGACATCAAATCTAGGTATTCAAACTGACTCTTCTTCTTTCATATCTAAAGGGCCTCTAGTTGAATCCTCTGCTGCTGAAACTCGTAGTTCTCAGGAAATTGAAATTTTATCTGAAAAATTGAAGGTAGAAGAACATTTACTTTCCTCTAATGTTACAGACTCTGTTTTTGAGCATGATATTTCATCCAACCGTAAAGAGGTAATTACAGATTCCCCTCAGCAGAAAGAAACCTCTTCTTCTTCTTCTTTGAATTCCTCACCCATCAAGCCTACAGAGGGTGTTTTCTACACTCATACTAATTTGCCTGTTCTTGAAGATATTTTACATGATCTGTGCTCTAAGGGAGAAGAAATCTTAGCCTTGTTGCTTGGAAATTTTTATAAGGCCTCTTATTTTTCACCCATTTCTGAAAATTTTGCTCAAAGTGAAGTGAGACAACCATTTTATTTAAACGTAGTCATCCCATCTCAACCTTCATCTCCTGTGAATTCTTCTTCTGTATCAACCCCCAAGACTGCCATGGCTATCCCTTTAACCAAGATGGAACAGATTTTAGCAAATAGGTATGCTCCACATGTCTTGCCCAATCCCTTATCTGCCATGCCAACTAGAGATTATTAGAAATATATGCCAAAGTTTACCGAAGCTGGGGATTATACTGCTGAAGAACATATAGAATCTTTTTATTCTTATGCTGAAAATATTAACATTTCAGAAGAAGATATGTGGACTAGAGTTTTTGTTCATAGTTTGGATGACCAAGCTCAGAAGTGGTTCAAAGAGATTCTGGCAAATTCAGTCACAGGTATTGAACAACTAGATGAGGTATTCTTAAAACACTAGGGAGAAAGAAGAGATCTACTATATTACATTTCTGAGTTTGGAAACTTAAGAAGAGAATATGGAGAGTCGATCTCAGACTTCATCAAAAGATTTAATAGAATGTTTTGCAAGATCCATGCAGAGATCAAACCAAGTGATGCATCAGCAAAGATCACATTCTCTGCTGCTTTTGATCTAGATTTTTGTCTAATCCTCAGAGAAAGAAGATCAGCCACACTTGCTTTAATGCAAGATGTTGCCCTCGAAGTTGAATCAAATATTATGGAATCTCAGAATCTCAAAGGAAAGGTTGAGAGAAAGAAGTCTATTGTTGAGCCCCCTTCTTCTTCTAATAGTAAAATGGAAAATATGGCCAAGATGTTGGACAACTTGACATCTGAAATGTCAAAATTGAAGATCCAGAATCAACAACCAGCAAGGACAAAAGAGCCAACTGCTTTTGTCCCTAGAAATACGAATGCTTTCCCTTACAGAAGGAACAATCAACAAGTCCAGATCCTTCAGAGAGACAAGAATGCAGCTGATGATCAGAGAATCAGACCCCCTTTCCAAAATGCAATGTTAGAAGAAGAACAACAGATATCTCATGACGAAGTTGAAGAAGCAGATGAGATAAATTGTTTTGGTGACAAAAATGATTCCTCCTTTTTGACACAAGGAGATTATGAAGAAGCCCTGATGGACCAGAAAATTCATGAGGCAAGAGTTGAAGAATCTGTCTACCTGACAGATGATCAGAAAGGTTATAATTTAAGATCCAAAAATGCCACCCCTAAACCATTTCTTGTTGCTCCTGTGAAGAATAAAGAAGTTGCTGCCAAGCAGCCTACTGCTCTTATAAAATAGACCTTCACTCCTGCAAAACAGCAGCAGAAGCAATCACAGCCCCTAGTCAAGGAGCAAGTCATTCTCAAAGATCCTTCCAACGAGGTAAAAGCTTCTGATAAATCAACATTTTCTTTTAATTTCGAATCAGAAATTCAGAAAGTAAAGATACCTATGCCATTGATCGAACTCATGAAGAATGATATTTTCAAGTCTGCCATCCTGAAGTCCCTTGAACCGAAGACCTCTTCATATGCTGATTTTGTAAACCTACAAGATGATAAGCCAACAGTAACTATAGGGCCTATGATAGAAGACCGAGATGATTCTTGTCCACCATTCTATATATCTCTAAATATTCATGATAAGATCCTTCATAACTGCTTTCTTGATTCAGGAGCATCACATAATCTTATGCCCAAAGAAGTGATGGATGAGCTTGGGCTTGAGATCACCAAAACATATCATGATCTCTTCTCTTTTGACTCTAGGAAAGTAAGATGCCTTGGACTCATAAAATACCTTGTTATAAACCTTGCCCAATTGCCAATGAGAATCATGGTGATGGATGTGGTGGTTGTTGATATCCCACCCAAGTTCGGACTCCTCTTGTCTCATCCATGGAGAAAAAGGTTAGGAGGTACCTTGCAGATGGATCTTTCGTATGCTACGATCCCAATGTTTGGAGGAGAGCTAAAAAGACTTTACAGAGAGAATCAACTTGCCTACATCATCAGCGATGCAAAAAATTCTGTAAATCATCCTATTTATGTTGTGGATATAGACTTTGGCTCATGCATTCTTCAGATAGATGATTCTTAATCAGATCCTATGCATATTGTGGAGTCCACTGAACAACAAACTGATGATAAGGGTGTTCCAGTTTGGACCATGTATTTTGATGGGGCCAGTACCAAAGATTCAACAGGTGCAGGGGTAGTTTTGATTTCTCCTTCGAAGGAGACTATACATTTGTCTTTTAAGCTCGATTTCAAAACTACTAATAACATAGCAGAGTATGAGGCCTTGCTGTTGGGATTAAATTCATCTAAGGAGATGGAGATAAAAGGTCTAAAGGTGTTCGGAGATGTGGATCTCATCATACAACAAGTAAACAGTACTTTCCAAGAAAAGCATGTCAGATTGAAAGCCTACAGGGATGAGGTATGGAAGATTAGAGATTCTTTTTCCATTTTTGAGATTTATTATATACCCAGGGATATGAATCATCTTGTCGATTCCCTTGCTGTTTCAGCCAGCATGTTTATTCCTCACATGCCCCCCAGGCTCAATTATGAAATCCAAGTCAAATATAGGCCATCTTTGCCCAACAATATTAAATACTGGAAAGTTTTTGAAGATGATGATAAACTTAATAGATTTCTTCAGGTGGTAGATGAATTTTCTAATATGCACGTTGACCAGCAGAATCTAAATGTAGAGGAATCCCAGAAGCCTAAGCTAAAACAAAAATTGGGTCAGCATGATATTGTTCAGCTACCTAACAATTATATACCTCAGGGTTTGGTACCTCTCGAAAAGCTATTTGATCACAACGATGTCCCCTACGAGCCAGACAAAAAGGAGAAATATCCCGCTGTTCATGAGCACAACATAGGGAGCGAAAGCCAGCCTAAATTCATAAATCTGTCCTCTTAATTGAGTGCTAATCAGAAGTCCGAATATTGCAGCATTTTGAAAGAATTTTCTGATGTTTTTTCTTGGAAATATAGTGATCTGAAGACTTATGACCCTAATATCATTCAACATAAGATCCCTCTTGAAAAGGACACCATCCCTTTCAAACAAAATCTCAGACCTATCAGTCCTCTTCTTTTGCCTGTGAATGAAAGAGAAATCAAAAAGCTTCGTGATGCTAAGATCATAATCCCTTTGAGATACTCTAAATGGATTGCAAATCTTGTAATAGTGAGAAAGAAAAATGGCGAGGTGAGGTTATGTATGGACTTTAGAAACCTAAACAGATGCTCTAAGAAAGACAAGTATCCCCTACCTAAAATGGAACATTTGCTGCAAAGAATTTTAGGGGCTACTATTATGTCTTTCCTAGATGGTTTTTCTGGCTATAACCAGATTTTTGTCCATCCTGATGACCAAGAGAAGACTACGTTTACTACTCCTTGGGGTACCTTTATGTATGCCAAAATTCCATTCGGATTAATGAATGTCGGGGCCACATTTCAAAGGGCCATGGACATAGCTTTCGTGGGTGAGAAGGACAAGTTTGTCCTCATCTATCTTGATGACATCACAGTTTATTCCAGCAGTCATGAGGATCATCTAAAGCATTTAAAAAGAGTGTTTCTGAAGTGCAGGCAGTTCAGAATCTCATTGAATCCCAAAAAGTCCCATTTTTCTCTCAGGAAAGGCAAGCTTTTAGGCCACATTGTCTCAGCAGAAGGCGTGAAAATTGATCCAGCTCAGGTGGAAGAAATTTAGAGGCTGTCCTTGCCAAGATCGAAAAAGGATATTCAATCTTTGCTTGGTAAGATTAATTTTGTTAGAAGATTTGTTCCAAATTTTGCTGAGTTAGTAAAACACATAACATGTATGTTGAAAAAGGGGTCTGAGATAAAATGGATAGAAAACGCAAGGAATTCATTTCAGGATATCAAACAGGCTATCATGGAATCCCTGACTCTGATCAGCCTGGATTACAGCAAGATTTTCTACATTTTTTCCTTTGCTTCTTATGACACAGTGGCAACAATCCTGCTGCAGAAAGATGATGACAATATGGATCACCCAGTTGCTTTCTTCATCAAAACACTCAGAGATGTCTAACTAAGGTATGATCCTATTGAAAAACAAGCCTATGCTCTTATAAAATCTTTAAAGTCTTTTAGAATTTATATGCTCCACTCAAAAGTCATTGCATATGTCCCTTCACCCTCCGTGAAAGATGTTTTGACTCAGCCTGATATTGATGGAAAGAGAGATAAATGGATTGAAAAGTTGATCAAGTTCAAAATCGAAGTGAATCCCACCAAATTAGTAAAAGGCTAAGGCCTTGCTAAGCTCTTAACGGAGGAAAACCATGAGCTACTGGACATAAATTTCATAGGGGAAAATTCAACGAATTTGCAGAAGGAGGTGGTAGCAGAAGGGCAACATAACAATCAATAGGTGGTAGAGAATTTGTCTTTTTGTGAATGGTACTCAAGTATTATACATTTTTTACAAAATCTAGAGGTTCCTCCTGAACTCAGCGTGACTCAAGCTCGATCCCTTAAGCTCAGAGCCATCAAATTTTGCATTTACAATAATCTGTTATATTGGAAAGACCCTGCTGGTTTACTACTCAGATGTCTAGACAAAGAAGAGTCAGTGGAAGTTATACATCCGTTTCATTCAAGTGTTTGTGGAGGTCATCATTACTGGAAGACCACAGTTCATAAAATTCTAAGGGCTAGATACTATTGGCCTTTTCTTTTCTCAGATGTGTGTGCCTTCGTCAAAGCTTGTGATAAATGTCAAAGATTCACAGGAAAACAATAGCTAAAATCCTTGCCCCTGAGACCTATAGTAGTGAATGGCCCTTTTCAGCAGTGGGGTTTAGATTTTATAGGTGAGATAAATCCTTCGTCTAGTGGTCAACATAAGTGGATCTTAGTAGCCACAAATTATTTTACAAAATGGATAGAGGCAATTCCCACCAGGAATTCCACTCACCAGGTTGTCATGCAGTTTCTTTATGAAAATATCTTAAGCAGATTCGGCTGTCCCAAAAGGCTGGTAACAGATAATGCAACAGAGTTCAAAGTAGAGGCATTGGTAGACATGTGTGAATCAATGGGAATCTAGTTGGTACATTCGACCCCCTACTACCCTCAAGGTAATGGCCTGGCCAAATCATCCAATAAGAGCTTAATCAAAATCATCAGAAAACTGTTAGAGGAAAACAAAAAGAATTGGGATTCCAAACTGAAATTTTCTCTGTGGGCAGACAGAGTAACTATCAAAAAGTCCATAGGAACCTCTCCATTCAAATTGGTCTATGGGACTGATGCCATTTTTTCTGTTCAGTTAATTTTACTAGTGGCTAGATTCTTTCAAGAAGAGCAAACTGAGTCAAATGATATGGTAAGAATAATGCTTGATTTGGTGGAACTACATCAGGCCCGCGAATAGTTAGTGGATAGATCAGAGGCTCATCAAAATAAAATCAAATATATTGTTGAAAGAAAGGCAAAGGTGGATAATTTTCAGGTTGGTGGCTGTGTTCTGAAATGGGACACTCTCCGACAGGATAAAGGCAAACATAACAAGTTTGATTCTTTATGGACCGGCCCTTTCATGATAACTCAAGTACAACACAACAACACATTCATTCTGCAGAATCTGGGAGGTGAAGAAATGTTCGGTGGCCCGGTCAACGGGCGATTTTTGAAACTCTATTTTGTCTAAGGCTGTGAAGCCTGGACATTGTAATTTTAGTTTTAGTCTTTATTTTTATAGAATAACTCCATTCCCAATGGAAACAATAGCATATAGTTTTTAGTTTTCTTCTTCAGGAAAGGCATTGGTTCTGTGGTTCTTGAAGCCTCACAGGGAGGCGTTCATCCCCAATAGGAGCCAATGTTATCTCCTCAAATAAATTGGTGGAGATTTTTGCTTTTGAGGTGATAGATTGTGGTCAAAAATTTATTTCTAAATTTTTGTACGTAGGTTATAGAGTCTATTTTCTGTAAATAAAATCAAAAAGAACTTTTGATTTGGTTTGGTCAAGCAAAAGACAAAATATCAGGTTTCGGTGGTTTAGGCGAGCCTGAAACGCACTCATTAACCACCGAAAGCCTTTGTTCTCAGTAGTTAAGAGGGAAAAGCAAAATCGCGGTTAACTACCGAAAAGATTTCAATGGGAAAAATGAAAAGCCTGTGCTTTCGCATGAGCCAGTTGTCAATTAGCACAATGATGAAAACATTACCGCTGAAAGTCCACAAAGGTGGTAAGGTATGCATGTTCTTTTTGTATCTATTCGAAGATTTATACCCTCTTTTCCTTTAAACTGCATTTGTCATTTCAAAATTAAAATCTCGGAAAAGACACAAAAAACTCATGCGTGTTTCCCGACTAACAGAAATGATTAGTTACGTATCCCCTCACCATCTCTAGTCACGAGTACGCAAATCCATTATGACTCCGATTAATCTCTAATTTGATCTCCATTTATTATCAATTCGAATTCATGAGTCATTGAGACAGTCTTGAGCCCGTGATTTCATCAAGAAAATGCATATCTGAGATCATAATCCCATTTTTTGTGGTGATTGTCGAGCGCAGTTAGAGTTCAGTAGATTGTTATCAAGCCAATTGTCATACATGTTGATACTGAGAGGGGGGTGAATCAGTATCAAGTACAATTTAAAAACCTTTTTCAACTTATACTTAAACCATTCAATTATATCCAATGAGCAATGAGCAATAGTATAAGAGTTACACCAATACACCACAATACACCATGCACAATATATGAGAAATAATCAATAGTTTTGTTCAAGGGAAGTAATGAC
>JASDQU010372053.1:135530-177088 GCA_032191745.1 Picea mariana | reverse complement strand
TTATATTGAGTTTATGATATTACTATCACTTTGGTTGGTTGCGTTCTTTTGCAGGTTCATCATTGTATGAGTGTTGGAATGGAGCTAGGATGGAAATAGTGAGAGGAAGCAAAGTTTAAACGATATGTCACCTGTTGACGACGGATGTCACTCCTCGATTGCTAGTAGGAGCAGAGCCCGATGCCCATCAGTTTTATGTCACAATGGTTTATAGATGGGGTGACCGAATGGAAGCCAACTCAAAACAATAACGCTCCAACTCCAAAAATAGGCTAGGCATGCATGGGTGAGTGAGGTCTTATATAAACTTCAGACAGTGAGTTGTAGTATATGGTGAAACAGGTGGAAGACTTACATAAGAGAAAAGTAGAGGTCTGGTACTAACATCGGGTTACTAACAGACTATAGAAGAAGACGTTCGAAGGCAATATCATCTTACATTCAAATGCAAAACAAGAGAATACAATCATGCACAATGAACCTTTCATCATATCATAACTGCAACGATTCGCGAGAATCAGTCAATCACGAACTCTCTGGTATGAGAGGAAAACATAGACGGGATAGGAAAAATGTTTGTCATAAAACAAGAAATCTCAAATACAAATGCATACCTAGAAAACTAGAATATCTGTTAAAACTTTACAGTAGGGAGCTCTGCTCAACCATCGATCGTTGCAAAATGGCAAAACTGCCTACATATACTCTTTCCTTCCTCTCGCGTAGTAGAGGCGTCTCATAATTTTCAATGGGTGACATCTCCTCAATCAAATCCGTCCTTTGTCCCTCTGTCATGTGCTTCTTTAATTTAGCATGGTTCACGCCATGGGGTAGCTGAGCCCTTTGAATGTTGAATTGGCGTGTGCAGGTTCCTCTGGCGAGTTGAAGACTCGGCGTGGCCTTCCTGAAGAGAATCGGTACAGGGGACCCTCCCGAGTAGATTTTTGGTCGGGACCTCCATACTCTTCAATAAATGACTGAGGAGAGGCCTCAACCACCCTCTCTTCTCTGCATTCATTCCTGGCAGCTACTGGGATTTCACGTCGAATCGGTGCCCAGAGAATGTAGTGCTTCTTCTCTTTGAATCTGAATTCGGTGCCTTTGGCTTCCCAGTACAGCCCCTTCTACCCCCCAGGGTGACCACGGGCTGTGACCTTACGCCTATCTGCCAGAGTGTTTTCGGTGTTTCGGGGTTCGCAGATGAGAAAGGATCAAGACTTTTCTCTTTCAAAGTCGCGACAGGCGTAACGGCCGCCACGCGTCCCTCCAAAAAGAATGGCTGAAATGACTTTTCGGCACTTTGGGACCCGAGTGGCCAAATTTCAAAAACAAGCGCCCCTCCTTCAGGCCTGTTCTCTTATGACCAGGCGCCAGAACCATTGGCCCGATTCTGGGCGCCATCGGAAATTCGGATTTCGGGATTTCAAAATGCAAGAAACGAGGGGTGCCCGCTCCTCAAAACTCCGATACCCGATATGCCGACCGGATGCCACCTGTCCCAGTTGGATCGGACGGTCCAGATTTTCTTTGGCCCATGGCGCTTCCCCTTGCTAAACCCTGGGCAATTGGTCGGTCCCGATAACCTGATGATCGTTGATCAGTTTTTATGGATGGATCTCGGCCACTAATGGAAAAACTTCGCCCACTCGCTTGACTTGCTGCTACAAAATGGGATTCTCTCGTGTTATGCTCAGGTGCTTCCCATGCAAACTGCAGACCTGGGTACACCTAATCCTGATACAAGAAATATCACTAACATTAGGCTCCATGGGGGATAGAGTCATCCCTGCGATGCTTTAAGAACTCCCTCCGTAGCTTCAGTGCCTTGCTATTGGGCTATGGATTCACTTATTAGGCTGAAAACATACAAAAAGAAACTAACCAAATAACTAAAGACAATATTTACAAACAGAGGAGCCGTCTAAGGCTCAAATAAAACATTTTTTCAGAAAATGCCCATTTACTGGGCTGTTGAAAACCCCTTCACCCTCTAGATCCTGCAACCCGTATGTGTTGTTAGAGAAAATCTCAGAGATTTTGAAGGGGCTGATCCAGAGGGCGTTGAACTTGCTGTGCTTGCCTTTATCTTATCTGGGCGCATCCCACTTAAATACCAAATCCACGATCTCAAATTCCTTTTTCCCGACCTTCCTGTCAAAAGCCTACTTGATCTTCTACTGATGATTGTAAGCTACGTCCCTCACTTGTTCTCTGCTCTGCTACACTTCCACTATCTGATGAATTCTTCTGATCATGTGATCTGATTCTCCCTCATAGTCTTGAAAGAACTTCACCACAGGTAAGGCGAGATGGGTAGGGAAAACCACTTCTGCTCCATAGTCTAGCTGAAACGGCGAGGTGCCCAGAGACTTCTTCGTCGTGACACGATCGGCCCACAGAGAAAATTTCAACTTTGAATCCCAGGCTCTTTTGTTATCCTCTAATAATATTTTGATGATCTTTATCAGGATTTTGTTAGAGGATTCCGCTAAACCATTGCCCTGGGGATAGTAGGGGGTGGAGTGAACTAGAGAGATCTTGAACTGCTCACAGAACTTAATTAAAGGTTCAGATTTGAAAGAAGCAGCATTATCAGTGATGATTCTACTGGGACAGCCAAAATGGGCTATGATATCCTCCAGGAAGTTGATGATTACTTTGTGTGATGCACTTCTGGTGGGGACCGCTTCTATCCACTTGGTGAAATAATCTGTCGCAGTCAGGATCCATCTGTGCTGACCACTTGAGGGAGGATGAACTTCTCCGATGAAGTCCAACCCCCACTGCTGAAAAGGTGCCGAANCTTCTATCCACTTGGTGAAATAATCTGTCGCAGTCAGGATCCATCTGTGCTGACCACTTGAGGGAGGATGAACTTCTCCGATGAAGTCCAACCCCCAATGCTGAAAAGGTGCCGAAACCACTATTGGTTTTAATGGTAGTGATTTGAGCTGCTTCTTTCCTGAGAACTTTTGACATTGGGTGCAAGCTCTGATCTCCCTGCAAACATCGGGGAATAAAGTGGGCCAGTAATACCTAGCTCGGAGTATCTTGTGGGTTGTGGTCTTCCATAAATGATGACCTCCGCAAAGGCTGCTATGAAAATCAAACGTAAGCTTATGGGCCTCATGTGGGTCCAGGCATCTCATAAATACCCCTAGAGGGTCTTTCCAGTACAAGGTTTGGTCGATGAGGCAATACCTGACCGCCTTGAGCTTTAGAGCCCTTGCTTTGCTTTTTCCCATTCCATCAGGGGGCTTCAACTCCTGCAGGAAATATATAACATCACGATACCAGGCACATTCTGCCAGTGATAATCCATCTTGAAATCCTTGGCTGGGCGATTCAGCTTGCTGAGAGCCTAGACAAGTATTGATGAACCTAACTCCCAAGGCTTCGCAGTTGGATTCAGCCAGTAGCTTGGCTAAACCTTGCCCCTTANCCGCCTTGAGCTTTAGAGCCCTTGCTTTGCTTTTTCCCATTCCATCAGGGGGCTTCAACTCCTGCAGGAAATATATAACGTCACGATACCAGGCACATTCTGCCAGTGATAATCCATCTTGAAATCCTTGGCTGGGCGATTCAGCTTGCTGAGAGCCTAGACAAGTATTGATGAACCTAACTCCCAAGGCTTCGCAGTTGGATTCAGCCAGTAGCTTGGCTAAACCTTGCCCCTTAACCAACTTGGTGGGTTTTATTTCTAAGTCAAATTACAGAATTTTAGCGATCCATCGACCTCTTTTCCCGTCTACATCGGGCTACACAAGGATGTCCTTCACGGAAGCTGAAGAAACATATGTTGTTACCTTTGAATGCAAGACATAGACTCTGAAATATTTAAGAGCTTTCACTAAGGCATAATCTTGTTTCTCCATTATTTCATATCTTCTCTCTGCGTCTCTCAACGCCCTACTGAAGAAGGCGATGGGCTGCTCATGCCCTTCCTCATTTTTCTGCAATAAGACCACCGCCACTGTATCAAAGGAAGAAAAGGAGAAAATTAGGAACTCTTTGGAATAATCAGGACTGATAAGAACAGGTGCCTCAGTCAATGCCTTCTTTATTTGGTCAAAAGAGGCCCTGGGCTCAGCGGTCCATTTCACTTCGTTTCCCTTCCTGAGCATGGTCGTGATGTGTTTCACTAGCTCGGCAAAATTTGAGACAAACCTCCTTAGAAAATTAATTTTCCCCTAAAAGGCCTGAACCTCTTTCTTAGACCTGGGAAGTGAAAGGGTCTGAACTGCTTCTACCCTGTTGGGATTGATCCTCACTCCCTCTGTCGATACTATATGTCCCAATAACTTCCCTTCCTGCATAGCAAATAGGGAATTCTTGGAATTCAGGGAAAGACCAAATCTCTGGCACTTCGAGAAAACTCTCCTTAAATGGCAGTGGTGCTCCTTATCAGACGTGGAAAAGACCGTGATGTCGTCTAGGTAGATCACTACAAACTGGTCTTTTTATCCGATGAAGGCTATATCCATGGCTCGCTGAAATGTTTCTCCTGCATTCATCAACCCAAATGGAATTTTGGCATACATGAACGTGCCGCAAGGAGTGGTGAAGGTTGTCTTCTCCCTATCCTCAGGCATGACCGATATCTGATTATAGCCAGAAAACCCATCGATCATGGATATCCTGGATGCACCAGTTACCCTTTGTAATATATGTTCCATCTTAGGTAGGGGGTAATTGTCTTTCTTTGAGCTTCTATTCAGGTTCCTAAAATTGACACAAAGCCTGATTTCTCCACTTTTCTTCCTTACTGGGACCAAGTTGGCCACCCCTTCATAATATCTCAAGGGGACAATAATTTGGGCATCTAACAATTTCTTCACTTCTTTTTCCATGACAGGTAGCAACATGGGATTTATCTGTCTCAGTTTTTGTCTAAATGGTTTAGCCTCTTCCTTTAGTGGGATCTTGTGCTCAATGATAGATGTGTCATAGGTCTTGAGGTCTTCATATGTCCATGCAAACACATCGGCGAACTCTCTCAGCAACTCCCTGTACTCGGCCCTCTGTTCGCTGGTCAGGCTGCTTGACAATTTGACGAATCTAGGCTCCTCCTGTGAACCAATGTTGCATTCGGTTGTATCGGATTCTTCATTTGAGACCTTTCCCTTTACTGACACATCATTCCCATCGATCAATCTTTCTAAAGGGACAAGTCCTCTCAGAATGTGATTGTTGGGAAGCTGAATGATCTGATGATTAGCGATTTTATTTACAAACTTCTCAGAATGAGGGTCACCTTCCAGGTCGGGATCCTGGTCAATGTGCAACGCAGAAAATTTGTCGACTGATTGGAGAAACCTTTCGAGTTCAGAATCATCCTCGAACACCTTCCAATGCTTGACATTGTCCGGCACCGAGGGCCTATATCTTATATCAACATCATTTTCTACCATAGGCGGCAGAGGAAATTTGAGCACACTAGCTGAGACAGCTAAAGAATCNGGCACGATAAGCATTCCTTACCTGCTGAATAATCAACTCAGCATCTCCGAATATTGCTATCTCTTTAATTCCCATTTCCTTTGCGGCCCTCATACCCAGAACAAGAGCTTCATACTCTGCCACGTTTTTGGTGGCTTCGAATTCCAGCTTGTATGACAGGGACACGACTTCTTGACAAGGTGATATGAAAACCACTCCAGTGCGAGCGCCTTTGCTAGAAGAAGCTTTGTCAAAAAACATCTTCCACACAGAGGAGCTTTGAGGGGAAATTGGATGATCAGGGATGGGATGTTTTCTGATTAGTAAAGAGCCTTCAGGGGCATCAGTAAGCTACAGCAAACTAGACCCTAAGTCGGTGTCAAGTGCAAAGATGGGGTGATTGGTAGGGTCTGCTTCATCACTGACAATATAGGCTAGCTGGGCTTCTCTGTATAATCTCCTTTGTTCCCCTCCGAAGATCGGAATGGTGGCATATGTGAGATCCATCTGTAGTGTCCCTCCAAGTTTTTTAATCCAAGACCTTGACAACAACATGCTAAACTTAGGAGGAACATCAGCTACCACAATGTCCATGACCACACTCTTCATGGGCAGTTGAAATAGAGAAACCACCAGGTCCTTGATGACTCCCGGACATTGCACCCTTCTTGAATCAAAAGAGTATAAATCATGATAGGCCCTGGTCACTTCTAATCCTAGCTCTTCCATTACTATTTTGGGCATAAGGTTATGGGAAGCCCCTGAGTCCATGAGGCAGTTATGCAGCACCTTATCATGTATATTCAGGGATGTGTAGAAGGGAGGGGATGAATCATCTGTATCCTCTACCATGGGACCTAGGATGACGACAGAATTTTCATCCTAAAGGTTTATTGAGTCAGAGGGAGGCTGGGGGGACTCAAATTGTAGAAACTTGGAGAGGGACCTTTTGAAGTCTTCATTTTTAACTAACTCAGAAAGGGGTACAGGAATTCTAATCTTCTGTATCTCGTGCTCAAAACTGAAGGAGGGGATAGGTTTAGGAGCTTCTCTTACCTCAGTGACAGGCTCTTTAGCTACTGGCGAAACACTCTGAGTCTTCTTTTCTTTAGTTGTGGCTGCTTCAGTTTTAGTAGGCCTATCTGGTATGAGGGGCTGGTCTGGGCTGTCAAAGTCTCCTTCTTTCCTTCTCGACCTGAGATTATATCTGTTAGAAGTGTGACCGGCCCTTTGCTCTTTCCCCAATTCATGAATTTGAGTGCTCATCAGGGATTCTTCATATGCGGACTGCGTCAAATGGGGAAAAGGGGGAGTTTCTTCAATACAGTGAATCTCAGGGCCAAACTCGTCTATCTCCTCTCTTCCCTCACGA
Source organism: Picea mariana (assembly GCA_032191745.1). Taxonomy (NCBI): domain Eukaryota; kingdom Viridiplantae; phylum Streptophyta; class Pinopsida; order Pinales; family Pinaceae; genus Picea; species Picea mariana. Next base: position 170,277 of record JASDQU010372053.1, on the reverse strand, counting down.
TCAACTAAGTTTTTTTGGAGGGGGGGTTGAACCCTTTGATCTTATCTATCTTTTCCCCTTTGCTCCCTCGGGAAAAATTGAGGCATATTGTTAGCGGGTCGTCTGAAACCTCTATTATCAGGGTTCTGGGTATTTCTGTACATGGGCTTCCCCTCTAATTCCCACCTCTCCATCTTGGCAGCAAGCGATTTTATTTCTCTAGCTGTCTCATCTGTCTGATGGGGCAGGGGAGAGGAACTGGATGAGGAAGCTTCAGGCCTGTTCTTGGATGTATTTCTATCACCTGTGTTCCTGAGTCGGTTGACGGCCAATATTTTGGATTCTACCTCCACGGCCACATCTTGCATGTGGGCCAGCGTAGCATCTCTTCTCTCCCTTAGCAGTAAGAAGAAATTAGGATCAAAAGCGTTGGAGTAAGTGATCATTGCAGAAGCTTCGGAGGGTTTTATCTCAGTAGGGATTTTGTTGTACATTTTATTAAATCTCTTGGAGAAGTCGGAGATAGACTCTCCTTCCTTTATTTTCAATGACCCAAACTCTGTCATGTAATACATGAAATCTTTTTATCTCCCCACTGTCTCAGAAAGGTACTATCTAAAGCTTCAATCCCATCAATAGATCCGGGAGGCAGGGACTTGAACCATTTTCTAGCCTCTCCTTGGAGACTATGGACAAAAATCCTCATCCATACGTTTTCATGCATGATGACATTATCATCTGTGAAACTGTAAAAGGATTCTAGGTGTTCATCTGCAGTTACATCCCCTTCACCCATGAACTTGGGTAGTTGCTTGAGGTAAACATCTGTTGGGAGGGAATTGAGGGGATGAGGTAACACAAGGGGAGCATACCTAGCGGCTATAATAGCCTCCATCCTGGTCAAGGGGGGATTATCACCAGCCATGGGGATACTAGGTGGGGGAGAACTTGGAGGAGAAGGAGTTCGCAAAGGGGTTTTTGAGGATGAGTCTCAAAGTGGAGTGGGAAACAAGAGAGGATTTAAGGAGAAATCCAACGAGCTCAAGTCAGCAGGTGCTCCTCCTTGTGCAGGAGTGGGGAAATCTTATGTGGTCGTGGGTCTACACCAAGGTATAGCTTCAGAGGAGAGGGGAGTGACAAGGATTTCTCCCTCCCTTCCTAGACCGGGAGGGGAAAACTCAGCAGGAACACTCCCAAAATTCAGGAAACGGGAAACCTCTAAAGGAGGTCTATCAAGAAACTGAGGAGGAGGAAAAGGATTTCTTACAAAAGGAGATGGCGAATTACCTATTTCGGTGATAGAAGCTTCTTCTTTAGGGGCCTTTCCTTTTCTGAGAACCACCTCAGGATCAGTTACAGGTGTAGCCAAGGGTAGCTATGGATGTGACCACGTATGTCTACCTATGGAAGCCACAATTAAAATAGCGGGTTCGCTCCAGTAGAGTCATCACAATGGAGTCTCCAGATGCACAGTAGCAATCTCAATAGTTCTGATATCTGACGCACCTTCAGAATCAACTGATCATTATTGTTCAAACCCGGGGAAAATATTCAATTTCGTCCCCGGCAACGGCGCCAGAAATGTTGACGACGGATGTAACTCCTGGATTGCTAGCAGGAGCAGAGCCCGATGCCCATCAGTTTTATGTCACAGTGGTTTATATATGGGGTGACCAAATGGAAGCCAACTCAAAACAATAACGCTCCAACTCTGAAACTAGGCTAGGCATGCATGGGTGAGTGAGGTCTTATATAAACTTTAGACAGTGAGTTGTAGTATATGGTGAAACAGGTGGAAGACTTACATAAGAGAAAAGCACAGAGGTCTGGTACTAACATTGGGTTACTAACAGACTGTAGAAGAAGATGTTTGAAGGCAATATCATCTTACATTCAAATGCAAAACCATAGAATACAATCATGCACAATGAACCTTTCATCATATCATAATTGGAACGATTCATGAGAGCCAGTCAATCACGAACTCTCTGGTATGAGAGGAAAACATAGACGGGATAGGAAAACTATTTGTCATAAAACAAGAAATCTCAAATACAAATGCATACCCATAAAACTAGAATATTTGTTAAAACTTTACAGTAGGGAGCTCTGCTCAACCATCGATCGTTACAAAATGGCAAAAATGCCTACATATACTCTTTCCTTCCTCTTTCCCAGTAGAGGCATCTCATAATTTTCAATGGGTGACGTCTCCTCAATCAAATCTATCCTTTGTCCCTCTGTCATATGCTTCTTTAATTTAGCATGGTTCACGCCATGGGGTAGTTGAGCCCTTTGAATGTTGAATTGGCGTGTGCAGGTTCCTCTGGTGAGTTGAAGACTCGGCGTGGCCTTCCTGAAGAGAATCGGTACAGGGGACCCTCCTGGGTAGATTTTTGTTCGGGACCTCCATACTCTTCAATAAATGACTGAGGAGAGGCCTCAACCACCCTCTCTTCTTTGCATTCATTCCTAGCAGCTACTGGGATTTCACGTCGAATCGACACCCGGAGAATGTAGTGCTTCTTCTCTTTGAATTTGAATTCGACGCCTTTGGCTTCCCAGTACAGCCCCTTCTACTCCCCAGGGTGACCACGGGCTGTGACCTTACGCCTATCTGCCAGAGTGTTGTCGTTGTTTCGGGGTTCGCAGATGAGAAAGGATCAAGACTTTTCTCTTTCAAAGTCGCGACAGGGGTAACGGCCGCCACGCGTCCCTCCAAAAAGAATGGCTGAAATGACTTTTCAGCGCTTTGGGACCCGAGTGGCCAAATGTCAAACACAAGAACCCCTCCTCCAGGCCTGTTCTCTTATGACCAGGCACCAGAACCATTGGCCCGATTCTAGGCGCCATCGGAAATTCAGAGTTCGAGATTTCAAAATGCAAGAAACGAGGGGTGCCTGCTCCTCGAAACTTCGATACCCGATATGCCGATCGGATGCCACCTGTCCCAGTTGGATTAGACGGTCCAGATTTGCTTTGGCCCATGGCGCTTCCCCTTGCTAAGCCCTAGGAAATTGGTCGGTCTCGATAACCCGATGACCGTCGATCAGTTTTTATGGATGGATCTCGGCCGCTGATGGAAAAACTTCGCCCGCTCGCTTGACTTGCTGCTAAAAAATGGGATTCTCTCATGCTATGCTCAGGTGCTTCCCATGCAAACTGCAGACCTAGGTACGCCTAATCCCGATACAAGAAATATCACTAACAACACCTATCCCTCTTTAGTTAGTAAATTCAATATTTAAAACTTAAGGAAAGCGTCATGTTTTGGTGTGTTTTGTTCTAGATCTAGGTGGATCTAGGGAGATCAGTTAGTGTCTGCACCTATCGATTTATCCGATAACAAAATTGGCGACCATACTGGGGAGTCACCAGTTTTTTTTCTCAAAGCTGTCTTTATTTACCCTGTGGCTCTAACTAACTGGGTTTCCAATCTTGTTTCGATTAATAAGAAACAAGGTATGATTGGCGTGTGCGTTGATTATATAGACATTAATAAAGCTTGTCCTAAAGACAACTTTCCTACCCCCTTCGTTGACCAGATCGTCGATGATTGTGCCAGAAGTGAAATCTTCTCTCCGATGGATGGTTTCTTCGGATATAATCAAATCAATATCGTACCCGCAGACCAACACAAGACCACTTTTATTTGTACTTGGTGCACTTTTTCCTACCGAAAACTTCCATTCAGTTTAAAGAATGTCGATGCAACTTTTCAATGTGCTATGTCTTATGCCTTTCACGATATAAAGTACATTTTGCAACTATATCTTGATGAATTACCAGCTCATTCCATGTGCCGTGTAGATCATCCAACACACCTCCGCACCATTTTCCTTCGTTGTCGGCTTTACCATATACGCTTGAATCCCCACAAATGTGTTTTTTGTGTAGAATCTGACCGACTTCTAGGATTTATTGTTTCATGTCAAGGGATCAGGGTAGATCCTTTGAAGGTCGAGGTGATTCTCAATCTCCCTCCTCCTTCCTCACTTCGCCAGCTACAAAGTTTGCAAGGGAAGGCAAACTTAATACGTCGTTTCATCCCAAACTATGCTGAGTTAACTCTTGGTTTTACTCGACTATTCAAGAAAGGTTCTGAATTTGTATGGGATACCACTGCCAACAAATCTTTCGACTCTTTAAAACTGACCATAACTCGTACCCCACTACTTTTCCCACCCGATTACAGTCGAGATTATTTCCTATATCTCGGAGCCTCAGACTCTACCTTTGCTATGGTTTTAGTCCAGAAGGATGATTCTCATGATGAACATGTCATTTATTATTTGAGTCAGAGTCTCACGACTACCGAAACCAAGTATTTACATGTTGAAAAACTGGCCTTGGCTGCCGTCCAAGCTGTTCAACATTTTCTACACTATATCCTTTTACGAAAGACTACTGTGATTTGCAACTGCAACCCTATGCATCACATTCTTACACGCCAATTACTAGGGGGAAAATACTCCAAATGGATTGTAATACTCCAGGAGTTTAACTTAGAATTCGAGCGCGTTAAGTCTAAGAAATCCTTGGTGTTTGCCGAATTGGTATGCGACCTTCCCTGCTCTGAGATGGAAAATGTAGCAGAGGATTCATTACCCGATGAATCCCTTTTCCGAATTAGTTCCGATGACCTTTGGTATGGGGATATCATCATATATCTCCAGACTCAGACTTTCCAGCCTGATTTTTCTAGCACTAATCGTTGTCGAATACGCTACTAATCCCGTCAGTATATTATCCTCGGTGATACTCTTTATCGTCGTGGGATTGACTTCGTTTTTTGACGCTGCCTCACGTTTGACGAAGCCGAGAAAGCCTTGAATGACTACCATTCTGGAGCATGTGGTGGTCACATGTCTGGGTATGCTACTACCCAGAGGATCTTACGAGCGGGGTATTTTTGGCCTTCTTTATTCAACGATTGTATAATCGCTATCCAAAAATGCCACGCTTGCCAAACCTACAACAACAAAATACAATCACACCCTACTCCTCTACACCCTGTGGTCTCCGTTGGTCCTTTTGCAAAATGGGGTATCGATTTCATGACATGTCACCCTCACTTGGCCGGGGGGCATGGATACATTATTGTAGCCGTAGATTATTTTACGAAATGGGTCGAGGCGATGCCAACATTCAACAATACTGGAAAGACTGCAACATTATTCATATTCAATCACATCATTGCTTGGTTTGGTGTTCCTCAAGCTATCGTTACTGATCACAGTAGCCACTTTAGAAACTTCATGATGTATGAACTCACCAAAAATTTGGGTCTTCGCCATGAAAACTCAACACCCTATTACCCATAAGACAACGGCCAAGTTGAAACAATAAACAAAGTTCTCATTACCATGCTTCGACGAATGATAGGGATTCACAAAATGAGTTGGCACACGATATTGTTTTCAACATCATGGGCTTACCGGACATCCATTAAGTCTTCTACTGGGTTTACACCTTTCCAGTTAGTTTATGGTCTAGAAGCCATCTTTCCAATTGAATGTGAGATACCTTCTCTAAAACTAGTCGTCAAACTTCTCCCAAACACTTTTGTCGAAGAAGAGCGTCTGTTGTATCTCATGCAACTAGCTGAAACTCGTTGCGATGCCACCCTATTTATATAAGCCCAGAAGAAATGTGCCAAAGCCCAATATGACAAACATGTCAAGCTACACTTTTTCTCCGAAGGTGATCTAGTTCTCCTTTACGAACAAGATCGGGATATGCTAGGAGCTAGAAAATTTGAAGCTATGTGGCGAGGTCCTTATATCATCAGACAAGTGTTAGAGAAAGGAGCTTACGAGTTGGTGGAATACGACGGTATCCCTTTGAGTCAACCCAGAAATGGGTTGTACTTAAAGAAGTACTATGCTTAAGATCACCTGTGCATGAGTGCTTGTATTTTATTGTATCATAATTTTTGTGTGTTACTTTAGTATTCTTTTTCATTATTCAGTCTCTGCCCTTGATTGCTTATCTTTCATTGTGCTTGGTTTCCATATGTCAGAGTCTTCGCTACCCCACATTGGCTTCGTCGATGGCGCTAGCTGTAGTACTCAAAACCTTGCTTCTACTGCATGGGCAATTTACGCACCTAAAAATGGACTTATCAGTCTACGAGGTGTGCGCCTCGGTCATGCGACCAATAATATCATAGAATATAGTGTCTTCATTGAATTGTTTATTGATGCTATTTCTATTGATATCCGCCACCTGGTTATATGACTCAATTCGCAGCTAGTAGTACTACAATTAAGTAATGTCTATGCTATCCGAAGTCCTACTTTATTACGGGTATATTTACAAATTCACCTCTTGGAACGTTATTTTGATTATATCGAATATCAACACATTCCTAGATGTCTAAATACATTGACTAATGCCTTAGCTAATTATGTGTTAGACAGACATTTGGGACATTTATGAACCAATCACACATCACATGTATTATACAACACAAAATAAGCTGGTAGAAGCCGTATATATGTATATAACAATCAAAAGTTTTTACAAAAAGTTTTTGTCCAAAGATCAAAATCTAAAAATATGAAGACCATAGCTTCCACAAAATATCATCACGGATGACGCTCATGATAACATACAATCGCTCAAGCTACCCTACAAAACAGTCGACTGAGTGAATCGGACACGCCCACAGTATGGCGCTGATAACGTCTCGGGATCTCCCCAATAGCGATGTCTGGAACATCCGCAGTCAACCCCTCTAAGTTCTGTTCCACTGCCTCGTAGTCCTCGGCATCCCATCTTTCCACTAGAGCCGCTTCTCCTCGCCTATGAATGGGAGACGTTCCTGGAGGTCGATACGACCCCACATCTGTGTCATCAAAATAAATTTTTTGATTAGTCCTTGGATAAACATAAAAACATTTTATATAATAAAATTTGCAAAAACATTAAAACAAAAAAGAACAAAACGTGTACTTCTCACCCAAGTCACCCCACTGAGCATCCTCAGGTAGGACCAAATCCGGATCTCTTTGGAAATCTAAACTGGCATATGCGTAGTCATCGATCCTTAGCATCTAGGGCCTCAACGAATTAAAAAATGAATAATTATACTTGATTATAGGCCCTTCTACATGCCGCGCCATGAGATTACACCACCTCAACATCCTTGGATCCTGTGGGGCCAGTAAACCCCAATCTATCTGTAGTCACAATAGTGGGACCCTCTCGAGGAAGAATGACACCAAAAATGACTTATACCTGAACTGCTTCAGGCCACCCCTTTTGCACTTTGTCAGTTGCCTTTTCATGCTGTGGAGAACTGCATCCGACCAGTTAAAAACCCGAAGCTCTGTGCACTCTATTGCGTATTGGAAATAGCTCTGGAGAGCCATGTGCGGAGCCGCGCTCCCATTCATGCATGCAATGGTAAACAAGATAGTCCATAGGGTCAAATCTTGGACCCCCCAGATGGCGACCTTACCCTTTCTTCTCTCCGCCTCGGGAACACAATATCGATGAACATACTCGCTCATAGGAAGTCCTTCACCTCTACCTCCGGTCAGAGTAGCATGGTATCCACGTCGTAACAACCCCGTCAGAAAATAGATATCCTTGATATCTAGTGTCAGTGTGTGGACCCCTATGTGAAATAATTGTTGATCCACATCCCACATGTGGACCAGGTACTCTAACAATCTGAGTTGGGATCTTATGCCTAAGATCCTAAAAAATTTTAGGAGCCCACATTCCTTGAGGGCAACGACTGTACTCGGATCATTCCTGACAATGGCATCCTCCTCCTCGTGTTCTCTTTCCCTCCATTCCAACATCGTGATGATAAATACCTGCAGTGGAGTCATGAGAAGGAAGTCAACAACTCATTTTAACCTCTTGAACAAATTTTTATTGAGAAAAACCACACACAAAAATCTATTTTTCGGCCCTCGCAGGTGAAGCTTTTTCACAGTGTGAGATTCTTGCAGGTGCACTGAAGCCCACCTGCAAAAATATTAGATTCTCGCAGGTCACGAATGGCCCACCTATGAGAATGCTTGACTGCACCTACTGACCCTAAAATGGACTCAAAACTCTAAAATTTCCAATAAAAATCAAAAGTACACCATGGAAAAGTTGGAAAATCAGGAGATTACCTTGTTGGCTGAAACCGTTTTCCGAATGATTGCTTGTACCTCCCGCAATCAGGCAAAGAAATTTGGAAAAAAAGGAGGTGTGTTGGACAAGTTTTTGGCAAAATAAAAATGAAATGGTAAAAAGCCCCTTTTACCCATATTTATTCACCTTTTTACTATTTTTTGTTGATTTTTATATTATTTTTATTACTTTTGTCTAAAAACCTAATACCCTAATGGTTTTGTGAGTATGGTTTTTTGCAGATAGCCGACCTAAAAGTCCAAACAACGGTATATGGGTATTTTTTCTCTTTTTTATATTCGTCATGTGAACAAGTACCTTTTTAGGGTTTTGTAAGGAAAACCTTGAGCTTAGTCTTCGTTCGTTCTCACGCTCGAAAATACATGAGAACGTAACCGAGTATACTTTTGTCGTCTTTTCATACTTGTAATGTTAACACAAAAACGATGAAAATAAGGGAGTATCCTTTAAGCTCTTTTCATGCTCCATAAAACGAAAAGATTTCCGAACGATCTTGTTCTTTTCATGCTCGTAAAATTATTTGAAGACAACGTTCGATGGGCGATAGTTTATCACTTTTTCGGTCTCATTGAACTAATTTACGAAAAATGAACTGGGAGAGTTTCTCTTTAAGTGTTTTTCAGACTCTCAAAACATTAAAAATGCCCGAGTTTTCTATCTTTGGACGCGTTAAACAAGCATCGAAAGACCCATATGGGACCGAACCACTCCTTCCTAGGGTTCGTTAAACATACTTTGAGGGACTCATCCGAAGGATGAGATTACATCAACAAGCATATATTATCCTCCTCAAGCTTGTGTAAAAATAAAGAGGTACTACCCAGAAATGGTGGGGAAAAAATTCGGAAAGCAATGTGTCTAAACCTGTATTCCATGGAAGAGTCACCTTTGAACATGAAATCCTTTCAATCTCTTTGTTTCTAGGTTGGAAAACCCACTCGTCTCTTGGTCATACTCCTTTATAAGATTACAAATTGGTTTGTGATCCTTGTTGTTGAGTCAGTATTTTCCAAGACAGTTGTCGTGTCGTCAATATGTTCAAAGAGAAGTTCAACCCGAAAAGCCTTCTATTGCATCGGCCATGTCTATAGTCTTTAAGCCTTCTATTTCATCGACCATCCCTAAGTCATTCCTGAATCACTTGTTACTCTGATCTACATCAAATCTTGTTACTTGTTTCGTGCCATTGATGTGGGATACATTGAGGCCCTCCTGTGATGAGTCTTTTCCTGTCGACTTCAACTCATTATCCAGGAATTAGAATTAGAAACCAATTGGTACCTTGGAACTTGCATGCCTCAAAGGCAGGTTTCCTCACTTTCAACAATGGGTTTTCATTTTTGACCTCTGATCGAGAGATTCCATCGAGTGTTCGACCTCAACTCATTGATTCACATTCGTTGGATTGTACCAGAGTACCTTGGGAGTCATTGACATTAATGGTGATTTCCCTCACACTTGTTAATGGTATACACTAATGACCTGTAATCAAGTGGTTTCTACCATGTTCGACTTCAGCACATGTATTCACATGGTTAGATTCATACTATAGAGTGGTGGAGATAAAGACCCTGGATATTTTTCTAACAGATCCAAGTTGCGTTGGAGTATATTCAGTGTACTGTTACATAGATCCACATTGTATGTCTCATGGCTATGTTCAAATTTGAGTCTTTAACACATATATCCACAGTGTATTTTTGGTGGCTATGTTCAGATTTGAGTCATATTGGCATGGATCCATAGTGTATGTTTGGTGGCCATGACCTGTCTTACTTGACATGGATCTTTGCATGTCGGCATTTATGCTTTGATTCATTTTTATTCTGAGTATGGGAATTCCTACCTCAGTGACAATATATTATTGTACTGTATTTCATTTTTTGTTGGCAGGTTTTCGACCGACTGTTCCTTGTTCCCTACACACACTCGACAAAGTATTTCAGCTATCACTCTGTTCTAACTCCATACTTTAGGGGGCTCTCTGTTACACATTATTTTTGTCATCCCTATGACTGTTAATGATGTAAACCTATCTGTAGTCTTCAGAGGGGTCAGTGGCCTGAGTTACTGAAGAAAGAAGGGAGAACAACTTTTCCTGAGAAAAGAATTTTCATTTTCCTTTCTGAAAACCCTATTAAAGATGATTTCCACATGCTGCACTATGTCTAGGGTGCGAGAATTCATGATTCTCGCAGGTTGCACCATAGCTAGGTTGTGAGAGGTTCGCATGTTGCTCTATAAGCAGGGTGCGAGAATGCTCATACGTGGGAAAAATGAGCATCTTCTCGATGCTTCTAGAAGGAGAAACTTCCATGGTGAGGTGGCATCCAAATGGTTTGGATCTTACTCACTTTCATGATTTAGTGGGATCATCCTAACCTCCTCACCTTATCCTCTTCAACTTATAAAAGGAGAGGAGCTCTGATGGAGAAAGTTAGCTTTTTGGATTAGCTTGGATTGGATTGAGCTTTGGAGATTGTTAGCTTGGCTAGATGAGCCATTTTGTCAAGATAGATTGTGAATATTATCAGATCTATGCTCTCAGAATTCTTGGAGTGGAAGTGTGTGGGGAATGAAGAAAAGTCGGAAGGGACCTTACGACATCAAGGCCATGGTTGTAATATCTATTTCACATTTAATATGATACAGTAATATGATTCTTTCCTATAAAGCTTGTTGTGTTTTATTGTATGATTCCTTGATCACATACATAGGTTTATATTGGGTTTATGCTATTACTATCACTTTGGTTGGTTGCGTTCTTTTGCAAGATCATCATTGTATGAGTGTTGGAACGAAGCTAGGATGGATTTGGTGAGAGGAAGCGACGTTTAAACAATATGTTACCTATCCCTCTTTAGTTAGTAAATTCAATATTTAAAACTTAAGGNTGTTGTGTTTTATTGTATGATTCCTTGATCACATACATAGGTTTATATTGGGTTTATGCTATTACTATCACTTTGGTTGGTTGCGTTCTTTTGCAAGATCATCATTGTATGAGTGTTGGAACGAAGCTAGGATGGATTTGGCGAGAGGAAGTGACGTTTAAACAATATGTTACATATCCCTCTTTAGTTAGTAAATTCAATATTTAAAACTTAAGGAAAGCGTCATATTCTGGTGTGTTTTGTTCTATATCTAGGTGGATCTAGGGAGATCAATTAGTGTCTGCACCTACCGATTTATTCAATAAAAAAATGAAACAAAGGTTACGAGCATAGTTCTCATTTCTGTGTCAAGCTTGTTAAAAATGAAACAGTGGTCTTGGGATTATACCTAGAGTCACGAGCATAGTTCTTCTCATGTGTCAAGCTCATTAAAAAATGAAACAACTTCCCCCTCTCTATTTGGGTCAAGTCCTACATATAGTATTTGCAGCTTCATTTCATTCTCCTTCGCAGTTGGATGAAATGAAGCTTGGGGGGCAATGCTTTCAGCCTTTGGACTTCACGCTGAATTTAGAGTCGCTAGTTTCTTAAGCTTGGGGCTAAGTACCAACCATCCCTGTGTTATGCGTTGGGAAGTCCAACCATAGTTTTATATGGTTCAAGCTTGTGTAAAAATGAAACCATGTACAAGAATAGTTTTGTTTAGTTTTTAAGCTTGTGTAAAAATTAAAATCTATTCCAAGCATAGTTTTGTTTTGTTTTAAAGCTTGCATAAAATGAAAACAATCCCGATCTTAGTCTTTGTTCTTTCTCATGCTCGTAAATACATGAGAATAAGTTACCGAGCTTAGTCTTTATTCTTTCTCGTGCTCATAAATCAATGAGAATGTAGCCGAGTATACTTTTATCACTTTTTCAGACTCGTAAAGGTTATAAGAAAAATGAACCCATTGGAGTTACCTTTAAGCTCTTTTCAGACTCTCTAAACATGAAAATATTGTCGAGCGATCTTGTTCTTTTCACGCTCGTTAAAGTATTAAAAAGTGTGTCTGTTGAGAAATAGTTTATCTCTTTTTTGGTCTCATCAGACTAACTTACGAAAAATGAACTGAGAGATTTCTCTTTAAGTGTTTTTCAGACTTTATAAACATGAAAAACCCCCGAGTTTTCTATCTTTGGACTCATTAAACAAGCATCAAAAGACCCATATGGGACCGAACCACTCCTTCCTAGGGTTCGTTAAACATACTCCGAGGGACTCATCCGAAGGATGAGATTACATTTCAAGCATATGTTATCCTCCTCAAGCTTGTGTTAAAATAAAGAGGTACTCGCCAGTAATGGTGGGGGGGAAATTGGTAAAGAAATGTGTCTAAACCTGTATTCTATGGAAGAGTCACCTTTGAACATGACACCCTTTCACTTGCTTTGTGTCTAGGTTGGAAAATACGCTTGTCTCTTGATCAAACTCATTTATAAGATTACAAACTGGTCTGTGATCTATGTTGTTGAGTCAGTGTTTCCAAGACAGTTGTTGTGTCGTCAATATGTTCAAAGAGAAGTTCAACCCGAAAATCCTTCTATTGTGTCGGCCATCCTTGAGTCAATTCTAAATCATAGGTTACTCTAATCTACTTCAAATCTTGTTACTAGTTTCATGTCATTGGTGGGGGATACATTAAGGCCCTCCTGTGACATGTCTTTTCCTGTCGACTTCAACTCGTTATCTAGGAATTAGACTTAGAAACCAATTGGTACCTTGGAACTTGCATGCCTCAATGGCAAGTTTCCTCGCTTTTGACAATGGGTTTTCATTATCGACCCCTGATCGAAAGATTTCGTCGAGTGTTTGACCTCAACTCATTGATTCACATTCGTTGGATTGTACCAGAGTACCTTGGGAGTCATTGACATTAATGGTGATTTCCCTCGCACTTGTTAACAGTATACACTAATGACCTGTAATCAAGTGGCTTCTACCATGTTCGACTTCAACACATGTATTCACATGGTTAGATTCGTACTATAGAGTGGTGGAGATAAAGACCTTGGATATTTTTCTGATAGATCCAAGTTGCATTGGAGTATAGTCAGTGTTTTGTTACATAGATCCACATTATATGTCTCATGGATATGTTCAAATTTGAGTCTTTAACACATAGATCCACAGTGTATTTTTTGGTGGCTATGTTCAGATTTGAGTCATATTGGCATGGATCCACAGTGTATGTTTGGTGGCCATGACCTGTCTTACTTGACATGGATCTTCGCATGTCGGCATTTATGCTCTGAGTCATTTTTATTCTGAGTATGGGAATTCCTACCTCAGTGATGATATATTATTGTACTGTATTTCCTTTTTTGTTGGCAGTTTCTAACCGACTGTTCCTTGTTCCCTACACACACTCGACAAAGTATTTCAGCTATCACTCGGTTCTAACTTCATACTTTGGGGGGCTTTCTGTTACACATTATTTTATTCATCCCTATGAATGCTAATGATGTAAACCTATCTATAGTCTTCAGAGAGATCAATGGCCTGAGTTCCTGAAGAAAGAAGGGAGAAGAACTTTTCCTGAGAAAAGAAGTTGCATTTTGCTTTCTAAAAACCCTATTAAAGATGATTTTCGCATGTTGCACTATGGCTAGGGTGCGAGAATTCCCGATTCTCGTAGGCTGCACCATAGCTGGGTTGCAAGAGGTTCACAGGTTGTTCTATAAGCAGGGTGCGAGAATGCTCATACGTGGGAAAAACGAGCATCTTCTCGATGCTTCTAGAAGGAGAAACTTCCATGGTGAGGTGGCATCCGAATGGTTTGGATATTACCCGCTTTCATGATTTGGTGGGATCATCCTAACCTCCTCACCTTATCCTCTTCAGATTATAAAAGGAGAGGAGCTCTCATGGAGAAAGTTGGCTTGGATGAGATTGGCTTTTGATTTTGGGGCTTGGATGAGATTGGCTTTTGATTTTGGAGCTTGGATTGGATTGAGCTTTGGAGATTGTTACCTTGTCTAGATGAGCCATTTTGTCAAGATAGATTGTGAATATTATTAGATCTATGCTCTCAAAATTCTTGGAGTGGAAGTGTGTGGGGAATGAAGGACAGTTGGAAGGGACCTTACGATATCAAGGCCATGGTTGTAATCTCTCTTTCACATTTAATATGATATAGTAATATGATTCTTTCCTATAAATCTTGTTGTGTTTTATTGTATGATTCCTTGATCACATACATAGGTTTATATCGAGTTTATGCCATTACTGTCACTTTGGTTGGTTGCATTCTTTTGCAGGTTCATCATTGTATGAGCATTGGAACGGAGCTAAGATGGCGATAGTGAGAGGAAGCGATGTTTAAACGATATGTCACCTATCCCTCTTTAGTTAGTAAATTCAATATTTAAAACTTAAGGAAAGCGTCATGTTCTGGTGTGTTTTGTTCTAGATCTAGGTGGATCTAGGGAGATCAGTTAGTGTCCGCACCTACCGATTTATCCGATAACACCCCCTATGGACAACACTAGGGTTCAACATATAGGAATATATAAATGTCTAAAGTCTCCTACTCTTTAACAACTACCCCAAATACATCCCACATTCATGCATAAAACACAAGGTAAAAAGATCTAGTAACTCTACCTTAAACTCCACGTCCAGTGTCGATTCTTGTTTGTTCGGTTGTTCCTCGACTACAAGTCTCCTCCCAAGGCTGACTTGCATTCATAAATAGACAAAAAAAGAACTATGAACATACATCTCATATATGAATTAGTGGGTTAGATGTCATAATCAAATATAAATCAAACTTAAAGATTGAACACATCATATTCAGGATGGGAAAAAGTATTCATTTTTATTAATTTCACAAAGTTACTTACAATGATATCGGTGACTGCTCCTCGAACTTGGTCTGAGCTCCTCTTCACCAAGCTCCAACTTTGTTTCCACGTATATTTCTCCTTTGCAGCTCTCTCTAGGGAATGGATTAGGCTTGCAATGGAGGAAAAAGGCAAGAATAGGGAATTCTGGCTCAAAACTCACAATGTGGCTGCAAATTCTTGGGACAAGGGGGGAAAGTGAAATGGGTTGAGTTTCACTGTTCTTATTCTTATCTTTTGAATGAGACCCCAAAACCTCCTTTTATATTACAAAAGGATGGTTATTCGGTTGGGTGATGGGCTATAGGCGGTGGGACAATTGGAAAACTACCCAATAGCCTGTAATCTCACGAATTCCTTGCAACTTTTTAATTTTTACAACTTTTTTGAGTATACGAGGGTTGTAATGGTGTAGCTAGCGTACACACACGAGATGTAGTGGTACAAAAAGAGTTTGTACATGGCATTAATGGTCCAGGGTGCGTACATCTTCAAAAATATGGTTTTTAAAAAGAGTTGTCCAGTGATGTCTTGGCAAAAAATAGCAAGTAAGATGGTATGATGTCAGGTATGCATGTATGGTGCAATTTAGGGTTATAACACAAATCCTATATTACTACTCTAAATTCATAGTATAAACAAGAAAAAAATTGAAAACACAATCCAAATATATACCTTTTGGGAATGGTAGCTAGGGTAAGTAGAAGGTGAGACTATGAAGAGCAAAAAGGGCCTTATTCAAGTCAAAATATCATCAAAATCATTAAATATATAGGAAAAAATGATATCATTCCAAGGTTCCATCATTCCCCCCTTTCCTATATTTTTGCATGGCCTCATGCAATATCATGTTCTTCTTCTAGAACTCCCATGTGCAAATTTTTCCAATTATATGTTGGATTCCCAAATTATGTCTCATGATAGAATCCCAAGATCTTATCAACTTGTATTCATAACACAATTTACTCCATGTTGTTCCAATTAAATCTAGTGTTGTATGGTTGAGTTGAGCACCAAATCAGTGGGTAATTGAACTTGAGCCCAATCCATTGATTATGATGCCTTTTAATTGAGTTTACATATAATGTAACTCATGAAAGAGTAAGCTCGAAATGAGGATATCCTTTAGGATTCCTATTTATCAAGGTATTGGGAAGGGTCTACCAAATGTCATATGAGACCAAAAGAGCTTGTAAGGATTGAGTTTGCACCATTTCTTGATGAATAGTAATAACATGTTTCTAATGTACTCCGACTTGTTGAGAATCCCCAGGATATTTGAGTAATCTCTGATAGTATTGTATGATATTTGTAGGAATAGGGTATTCTTCTCGAACCATTAAGTCTGAGTTGAACTCTGCTTGAGTATAGAATTCATTGGAATCCTTCCATTGGATAAGACCATTGATAAAAAAAAAAAAAAATTCCCTCAATTGGACATCCCCAACAAAGGGGTTATGATTCCAACGCAAATGATTATGCAGAAGAAAATTAAAAATATATAGTTTACATAATAAATTATGTTCATGATTTGTAACATTAAAAAAAACATTAATAAATTCCTTTGGAGATGTAATCTTGTGAAGCGTTCGAGCTGCGAGATGTTTGATTCTAAATTTAGTCCATTTGTAATGCAAGTACGTGGAATGTATTATAAAAGGATCTCTATATGTTAATTCCTCCATCCCTAATGAAAACATGTCTTGGAGTTTTTTCTCAATTTCCTTTAATCTGTCTCTATACATCTGAATTTTTCTTTTCCATCTATTCTCTTGGGTGATATAAAGGGAAAACCATTTTTCTTTGAGATTGTTTATAACTTGTTTTTGAATTTTGTAATATATGACTCTAGATCAAATATTTCATCTTTCTCCCTCCAACCAGGTAATTTAGTTTTCAAATGAAGGAAGAAATATGTATTAGCTAGGATGTCATCAAGAATGGTATTCAAAATTTATTGCATGTTTGTCATATCTCCTTTAATAACTTTCTTAGGATGTTATTTTGCTTCTATTGTTGTCAATAAATTTCCCATCCTATTACTCCTTTCTTTATTTAAGTTCCTTACTTTACTCTTCAATTTTTGGTTTTGCATCCTTAGTCTCCCATTTTCTCTTAATAGTTTTAAATAACCATAATTACAGGCTCAAAAAGGAGGAAAGACATGATTGTTACCTTTCATGGTATTTTTTTGGATGGTGAGAGTTCCTTGCTTCTCATTTTGAATTTTAGATTTTGAGATTTATTCAATTGATGCTCTCTTGGGTGTGTTGACAGGTGCTTCCATTAATTCTTCTTCAAATGATTCCTTGGATTCAACCTCGGGTACCTCTGTGGATGCAACCTCAAATGTATGTGTGGATTCAACATTAGGTTCTCCTGTGGACTCATCCTTAGGTGATTATCTGGTTTCAACCTCAAGGTCTTTTTCAAAATCAAACAATGTGATCATTACATGATCCTTAGATAAATCAGTATGAAAACTTGAGGAAACCCTTGATTTGATTTCTCCAATACTACGAGATTTTTCTAATCCTATAGCTCCATCATCCTTGTGGTCTATTTTTAAATATTTTTCTTTTGATTAAGAGGGTTTGTATTGGTATGGTAAAACCCTCGCCCTAGGATTTCACTTCATACCACTTCAAAATCCCTACCAATTTTTCCCTTCTTTCTCCATTTATGTTCTAAACAACAATGTAATCAAACCAATATGATAAACCCCGAGGGTTGGGCTTATTTTTGGAAATATTTTTTCATTTTAATTAAATATTTCGAGAGGAATTAGGGGAAATTCATTAAATTCTAACTATTGATATGTAGCAAGATCCTTATGTGATAGTGAAAAACAACATTGAAGAGACCCTTGCATCTAATAAACTTTTGGATTATTAATGATATATCCTTCCATGGGGTATTCAATAAATCTCTTCGAAATCCTTTCTTCTTAACATTAGGCATGTGAAAGGGGATACTTACGAATTGAGACTAGTTTTCCTCTAGTATCTTGAGGTTCTTCGACCATCGGTCACCATCCAATTTCAATCTAGTAGCTTGGTTGACGATTTCTTCATTAACTAGAAATGTTAACCCTTGACTTGTAGCTATATTCCCATTGAAACTTTTCATAAAATTCCATGGCTATAGATCTGTTTGGACCTTGAAATCATTCAAAGAATGCTAGGCATCCTACTTGAGAAAAAAATTCCAAGGCTTCAGGATTTTGTCGAATAATGCCAATGTTGTCGGGCTCGGTTCGATTCTGGGCTCCTCACATCTTTAAATAAATTTGTCTATGCACACAAATATTACTATGTTTTGCTGCTTATTTGACACATAGGTTATCTCATTTGAGCCTTATGATAGTTTGGTGATGAGGATAATAAACCAATTTTGATAATAGCTTGATGTTTTAATTATGACAGTACTCATACATATAATATCATGGTTGTAATTTCTACAAGATTTGACATTTCATAGAACTGATGAATATGTATGTGATCTTTTAAACTATGGTTTTCAAATCGAAAGTTTAGTTGATGATTGTTTCAAACATGCCTTTTTAATGCTTTTCATATGGGAATGAAAATAAATAAGGATAAAAAGGTATAAGGAAAAATGAGAGCTATGGATTGGGATTCATATTTTAAGATTTTAAGGGAAAATGTGGAAAAAAGTTTAATCTTGGATTATTTTTTATGATCATTTATGAAGCACAATTCAAATTTGAACTATTTTCTTTTTTATTGGTTTATTTTTTAAGTCAAAATTAGTATTGATGGTTTTGTCCCATTTGAGGGATAGTCATATAGGCCTTAAATGATTTCATATTGAAAAATGATAAGGAATAAGTATAACAGTTTTTAGGCAAAATGAGAAATAATGGATAAGGGATAAGGTATTTTTAGGAGAAGATGGAGAATATGGATACGGATAAGGTATTTTTAGGAAAAAATGCAAACCTAATTGGATTGTTTTCAATCTTTCAAGTATATAAAATGAACTTTAGAGATAGTATATAAGAATTACCTTGTTCTTGAGTGAAAACAAGTCCTTGGATCGTTTGAATATTGTCATAAAAAGGGCTTGCAATAATAAGTGGTTGTCAGTGGATGTTTAAGAATAAAATTTTTGATCCAGTGAAGTCATATAACTTTAGACAGAAAATTCAATACTGGAACTCTTGGAAAGTGAATCATGAAAAATCTTTTCAATATTTTTGTATCTATGAAACTTGTAAATAATTTTGGCAAATACTTTGAAAATCTTCAAGGAGAGACTCATCAAGATTATTTGAATTCTGCAAGTAGAACCTTCATCAGTCTCTTTCATATGTCAAACCTGCAAAATAAAAGAAGGATATGTATTTTTTCCTTTCTATTTTTTTTTTTCTTTCAATATTTTCCTGCCAATAAAACTAGTTTTCAAACAAAACTTGTTCAACTACACCTCCGAAGAGGTTTTCATAGTTGAATGGGATTTTTTTGTCTTGATAATACCAACCAAAAGTCTATTTTTATGATATTATCAAGTCCAACAACCCTTTTGACCAGGTTTTCACTAATGAAATTATATATATATATATATATATATATTCTTTTTTCTTTTTATTCTATATATAATATGTTAGGAAATGAGGAACACTTCCACACTAAACCTAGCAGAAGAGAGGAAGAAATATTTAATGAAGAAAGTAAATGACAAATAAAACACACAATACACAGAGATTTTACCCTAGAAACCAAAACTGAGAAAACCAACCTTCCTTGAGCATTATGCTCTCTTGTTGTCTTATTCATTCAGAGTAAAAGGTTACATGTCTAACCTTGGTCCACACCTAAGAAACAATCGACATCATACCTTCTTTATTTACACAAGAACAACCATGTAGCCAATTCAACTTACATCTGCATGACCAACAACCTCTAAAGATTGGTTATCCTACGATTATTAATTATCCTTTACAACATTACAACACACCTTCTTTATAGGCTTTACAGTAAGAAAAACCCTAAATAAAAGGCACCCAAAAACAATTACAGATCTATGCATATCATTGGCTACAAATACTATGAATCTAGGGATTTTGTTACAGTCGACTACCAGTCAACCTTCATTCAGTATTCAGTCGGTTTCCACACGCCCGCTTGTCGACCTCTTGTTAGTTGACCTCTTTGACTTGTTGTCGATGTCTTTGACTTTGAATTTACCTAGTCGAACCACCTTGAACTTCGACTTGATGTCGACTCCTTTGAATTCAAATGTTAGTCGATCAACCTCAACTGACTTTCACTGCAAAGAATATAACAGCCCAACATTATCCCACTTGTTTTTTTCTTTGTTGAAACTAGGAGACCTCTGAACTCTTGTTCATAGATGTAGGGAAACAATTCCCATTTCCTCTTTGCACCAAGAGAACTTCACGACACTCACAGACTTGGTCAAAGAGTTTTCTATGTTTTCCAATGTGTTTACTTTCTTCATAAACACCTTGTTGCTTTCTAGCATGTCTCTCATGAAATTTTATTGTACTTCAATGTGCTTAGTATTAGAATGATAAGCTGAGTTATTTTCCATAAATATTGTGCTTTGACTATTTCAACTTATCTTCATAGCTCTCGGCTCAAGCTCGATTCTTGAACACAACCATTGCATCCATACTACTTCTTTGCTTCCATGAGTGGATGTCATGTATTCAACTTCGGTTGTTGATATGGCTATGACCACCTATCGCTTACTCATCCAACTGATTTCTCCACCGAACATTTTGAAATATATCCACTGGTTGACCTCCATCAATCTAGATCTCCATCCCAATCGATGTTAACAAAGCCATATACGCTTAATTCACTGTCACCTCCAGCTTTTCCTTGGTAGCAAATAGAATAATATTTTTTTCCACACAAATACCTGAATACTCTCATGAAAGTTGTCTATTGTTCCTTCTGAGGTGTAGACATGTATCTAATCAACACTCCCTATGCATGGGAAATGTCTTGTCAAGTGTAGACCATTGCATACATTAGGATACCAACAACAATTTCATAGGGAACACGTACCATTTCCTCTATATCCTCCCGTGTCCTTGGAAACTGTTTAACAATCAGCCTTTCTCCCACAAGAATTGGCACCTTCACAGGTTTGTAATCCTGCATGTTGAAACGTTTCAATATTGTTTCAATATACTTCATCTGGTTCAACCAGATATTTCTAGTTTCTCAATCTCTCTTAATCTCCATTCCCAGCCTGAAGTTCGTTGCACCGAGATCCTTCATGTCAAACTTGGAGGATAAATTCTTCTTCACCTCCTTTATTGCGTTCATGGTATTTCCAATAAACAACATTTCATTGACATACAATGCTACATATATGAAACACCCACCTTCTTTTTTGGAATATATGCAGTGATCATATTTGCTTCTCACAAACCCCAAAATAAGGATGTATGTGTTGAACTTTTGGTACCACATCCTTGGTGATTGATTTAGACCATAAAGGGATCTTTTCGGTTTGCACACCAAATATTTATTTCTCTTTACTACAAATCCTTCAAGTTGTTTCATGTAGATTTCCTCTTCTAGGTCCCCATGTAGGAATGATGTCTTCACATCCATCTGTTCTACTTCTATATCAAATGTTGCAGCCAAAGACATTGGTACTATAATGCAAGTTAATTTTGTGATGGGGGAAAAGTCTCATCGAATTCAACTTCTTCGACACGGGAATATCCTTTTTCTACCAGTCGATATTTGAATTTCTCGAATTGATTTGTTGCATTCATCTTCTTCTTGAATACCCATTTTCTACCAATAGGATTTCTTCCACTAGGTAATTTGAGTAAGTTCCATGTCTCATTCTTGTGTAAGGATTCCAACTCTTTGACCATGGCGTCCTTCCAAAGTTTTCCCTTTTTTGAGTCGACTGCCTCCCTGACCAACTTGGGCTCATCATCGGTGGAAGTTAACACAAATGAAAAATATAAGTCAGGTGGACTATACCTTTCTAATGGTTTTCTTACTTGTTTTGACCTCCTTATAAACAGGGTTGGTTGTTCCAACTCTCCTTTTGATCTAGTTGACTCATCTAAATCATCTTCTTTGTTCCTCAGTTCAAACCACACCTTCTTTGGATTATTCTCGATATGAACAATTTCTTCAGGCTCATGCTTACTTCCAACTTCTTTGAAGACCACATCTCATCTGTACAATGTTTTCCTTTATGCATGATCCCAAAGCTTATATCCTTTCATTCCTTCTTTGTATCCAATGAAAATACACTTGAATGCCTTATTTTCCAACTTGCTCCTCTTTTCCTTGGGAACATGCACAGATGCATCACATCCAAATACTTTGATATGTGAAACTGAAGGATTTTTACTTGACCATACCTCATGTGGAGTCTATTGAAATATTGTAACTGTGAAGTATATTCTAATTATAATTGAGTTATTATTAAATATATAAATCCCCTTTTGTGGATTTATCATGTCGGGACTCATGTATGACCAAATCCCCAATTGTGGATTGGTCAAAGCATGTTTATATGATGCTAATTGAGAAGTCGACCCCTAGGTATAATTAAAGTGGTTTTAGCCACTAGTTGAAGAATTCAGCCTTGCCTAATGAAGAGACACAACCCTAGCGCTCCTCAGCTAGTATAGATAAGAGATAATAGTGCCTCATTCACTCACTCATTCAAGTCACTCATCTAGTGCACAAGTTTGGAGGTAGTTGCAGTTGCAAGAAGGAGAGAGAGGTGCATTTCTCAGTCTCGGATATTCTCTAGTGTTTGGTCTTTTATCTTGGCACTGTATTGGAAATCTATATTAAGGAAGCTTGTGTTGGGTTTTCTCCCCCATGAGGGTTTCCCAGGATAAAATGTTGTGTACCTTGTGATTGTGTTTCTCTTAGTGATCCTACTTATGTTATTATTGTCTAGTAAATTGAAAAGAACTTAATAACAACTCTAAATTTAACATGGTTTCAGAGCTTGAGTGAATAGAGCACCTTTCACTGAGTAACCAAAAACGTCATTGTTGTCATACAAGAAAATTATGGATTTTTTATTGGAAGATAATTTCTATCTAAAAATCATCTATGGAAGTGTGTCCTAGCCTAGAAAACTCATTGGCAACTTGAGCACACCTTTTTAGTGGCCAGAGCCTCCGAAAAGTGAAACCCTAGTTTTCACTAGTACCAAAAAATCAAGAAACTAGAATCAGTACTAGAAGTGCCAGTCCAGATTTGTGCATCCTCAGTTTCAAGGTGTAAAATTTGGATTTCTTTAAAATAGATTGCACCATCCTACTCGCATCATCCTAGCACACCACCTGGTAAGTTCATATTCAATTTATGAGCACTTTCAATGTTTGGTCATTTTCCTAGCGCCAGGTCAAGATGTCTGCAAGAACCAAGCTTGTTGACAAGTTAGAAGGTGTGGAAAACTTCCATGCCCAGGAGTATAGGATTGCACTCATTCTTGAAGAGAATGACCTTGAAAAATTCATAAAGGAAAATGTACTAGAACCCGCAGAAGATGCAGCTAAAGCAAAGTACAAGAAGGATATGGTTAGGGCCAAAAGAATCATTGCAGACTCCATTAAATATCACTTGATCCCTCAAGTTTCTTCAAAGAATAATCCAAAAGAAATGTTTGATTCCCTAAATAGAATGTATGAAGGAAGGAATATCAATCGGAAGATGAATCTGAGAACCCAACTCAAGAGTACAAAGATGCAAAAAGGAGAAATTGTTCATGACTATTTCTCTAGGGTTTCTCAATTCAATGAATAGCTAGAAGAAATTGGATACAACCTATATGAAGATGAACTCATAATGACAGCTCTTAATGGTCTCACAAGACCTTGGGATGCCTTCATCCAAACTATTTGTGCCAGAAAGGTGAAACTACAATTTGATAGTCTTTGGGAAGAATGTGTTCAAGAAGAGGCAAGAGTAGTTAACCAAGAAGAAATACTATTAAGGGACGAAGACCAAGACCTATCTTCTCATGCCAAAGGAGGAAGGAAAAGGTCTCATTTCCAAAAGGATACTCACTTACATAAATAATCTCACTCTCCAAATATATTCACCCACTCCCATAAAGAATCTCACCCTCCAAGGAGATTCCATAAATTTCAGAAAGGAAAAAGAAGAGAAAAAAATTTCTCCTCTTGTCAATGTTATCATTGTGATAAGATGGGACATATTGGTAAGAATTCTCCAGCCAGAACAAAAGAATACAAGAAGAGAAATAACAAAATACATCATGCTCATGCTATTGAAGATGATGAGCCACCTACGAAGTTGACTAAAGAAAAGATTGAAGACTATGTCTTATTTTCCGCCCTCTTAGGATATGTGTCACCTAGAGAGGATACTTGGCTCATAGACAATGGTTCCTCTAAGCACATGATAGTTCAGAGAGACATTCTCTCTAACTTTATAGAAAATAAATTTCCTCAGAAAGTTACACTCGGAGATGATTACCAGTACCCTATCAAAGGAGTGGGAAAATCACCTACAAAATTGATTCAGGGACCTCGATAAATATGAAGGATGTACTATATGTACCAGGTTTGAAAAAGAATTTACTTTCTATCTCAGCATTAGATAAGATAGGTTTTAGTGTTTCATTCATAGATGGTGAAATTCTTATGTGGCCTAATGGAAAAATAATAGAAGATGCAATTGTCATTGGAATAGAAGAAGGTGGCCTGTATAAGTTAAAAGGTCACTCAGATGCAACCTTGAATCACTCCACCAAGATTTCATGTGAAATTTAGCATAGAAGAGTAGCTCACATTAACTACAAATCCTTACCATATGTAAGAAAGGTAGTTATAGGTCTACTAGAATTCAAGGTTGATCATGAAGGTGTATGCAATGGATGTGCACAAGGAAAGAACATAAAGAATCCTTTCATGAAGAGTGACATTAAAGTGGAAGTAATCCATATCAAGATATTTGGCTATCCAGTGTTTGTATACATTCTGAAAGAAAGGAGAACTAAGTTGCAACTTTCAGGAAAGAAGGGAATATTTTTTGGATACTGTGAGGTCTCTAAGGCCTTTATAATTTACATACTAGGTTACCATCATATTGATATCAACATAGATGTAAACTTTGATGAAGATGCAACACTCAAGAAATCAAGGAGATGCCAACTTGAAGAAGTATATGAAGAATAACATGGGCTCCCGGAGTTGCAGAACTTGTGACATTAATTACAATTACCCCTGATGATGAGATTCCATAAGATCACGATATGAAAAAATCTCAAGAACCTCCCCAAATGGTGATCTCTTGCAAGAGAAAGCTAGCCTGGGAAAGGGAACTTATTAAAGATGGAGAGAATTATGGTTCCCCAGAAGGAACCATGAGACAAATCAAGAAACCTAAGACATTCTCCAAATATATGGCCTTGATGTGTGATCTCATAGAAAAGGAACCTACTTGATTTGAAGAAGCCATTAAGAAGAAATAATGGGCAGATTCCATGACAAAAGAATACCAATTCATTAGAAAGAATGATGTATGGGAAATAGTTCCCAGGACTAAAAACAAAGATGTGGTATCTTCCAAATGGTTATACAAGATAAAACATGTTGCTGACGAAAATATTGAGAAACAAAAATCAAGATTTGTAGCTTGTGTCTTTTCTCAATAGGAAGGCATTGATTATGAAGAGACGTTTTCTCATGTATCCAGATACACTTCTATCAAAACCATCATAGCTCTTGCAGCCAAGATGAAGTGGAAATTACACCAGATGGATGTGAAAACAACCTTCTTAAATGGTGTTATTGAAGAAGTGTACATAGAACAACCACAATGGTTTGAAGTTGAATATAGAAAGATAGATGTCTGCAGGTTGAATAAGGCTTTGTACGGGTTGAAGCAAGCTCCTAGAGCTTGGTATGGCAGAATTGACAGTTTCCTGATGAGCTTGGGATTTATCAAGAGTAAATCTAATTCTAACCTTAAAGGTTAGGAATGATGAGCTAGTTATATTTTTTTTGTATGTAGATGACTTATTCTTAACTGGAGAAGAAAATATCATCACAGATTGTAAGAAGAATATCGTTGTAGAATTTTAGATGAAATACCTAGGCCTGATGCATTATTTCTTAGGTCTTGAAATTTGGCAGAGCCCAAATAAGATATTCCTTGACCAAGGGAAGTATTCACTTGAAATACTGAAGAGGTTTTATATGTTGGAATGTAAATCCATGAACACACCGGAAACAAAGTTGAAGCTCCTAGTTGATATTTCGTCAGAATTGGTTGGTGATACTCTGTACAAACAAATTATTGGTTCGTTGATGTATTTGATGAATAACAGGCCAGATATATGTTTTGTTGTGAACACCTTGAGTTAGTACCTGGTATAGCCTAGACATGTTCACCTTGTTGCTACAAAACATGTGATGACATACCTTAAGGGTACTTTGGACTTGAGTCTCTTTTATACTGGAGATCATGACTTCAGACTGATTGATTATACTGATTCAAATTGGGATGGAAGTGTTTATGATAGAAAGAGAACTTTAGTATGTTGTTTCAGTCTGGGGTCATCCATGAATTCATGGCAGAGAAGGAAGCAATCCAGTATTTCTCTCATCATGACAGAAGCACAATAAAATGTTGCATGTTCCGCTAGTTGTGAAGCCATATGGATTCGGAAGTTGTTGACAGGTCTATTCGATCTGGAGATGGAAGCTACCGTGATTCTATGTGATAACCAGATTTTCATAAAGATGACAGAGAAACCTGTGCTCCATGATAAGTCGAAGCACATAGAGATCTGGTATCACTACATTCATGATATGATGCAGAGGGGAGCTCTAAAGCTTCGATATTTTGGCATAGATGAGTAGGTTGCATATATTTTGACTAAGCCTCTATCTCATGTGAAGTTTGAACACTTTCGATACAAGCTTGGTATAGTCCAAAAGGACCTCCCTTGAAAGGGGGAGTTATGATGATGATACTATGGTATCCTGACCAACAATGGGTAGCTCAGTTAGGATTTTATATCCTAGGGGACTGATCATCCCTAGATAGATCCTGAAGGTTTGGTAAGGATGGTCTCTCAGAGTACCTGTGCACGTATGCGCCAGTTGTGGTCAGTAGTGGTAGCCTGTTATTATTTTATATCATAGGGAATATTTTGATTCCCGGGTAGATCTCGAAGGTTTGGTAAGGAAAGTATGTCAAAGTACCATGTTGTTCCTGAGTCTATACTTAAGGCTTAAAAGTACAGTGTCAAGGCATCTGAAAGTGGGTAAAAGGTGGAGAAGAGAGAAATGTCAACCTTCAGCAAAGGAAACTAGGGAAGATTTCTACGTTGGCGTGGTCTAGCTTCCAAATGTTCCTGGATAGTTATATCTTGTTCAATGGCTGCCCATGAACGTTCTAGTTTGACCCGGTTAGTAGCAGTTTTAAGAATTGTGTCGAAAAGGTTTAAAGCAATGTGCGTTTGGTCCGATAGTCCGAGTTCGATATTAGGCTGTGTTGGTACAGGGACAGTCACGGAGGAACAGTAAAAAAGGGAAAAACTTCAGAGTGAGATTAAGTGTTGTCTCAATTTGGTCATATAAAAGAGATTTTACGGTTTTAGGAATAAAATAGGGATGCAAATCAAAGGCTCTTTCCTGTAACTGTATTATATTTTAATCAAAGGTATGAAGTGGGAGAAAAACATTTAGCTGTCTATAGTGTAAGGCTCCTGTCGGAGGGAAATCTCACGTATAAACAGAAGAGGAAAAAATGTAAGAAAATAATCGATGTAACAAAGCATATATGTAGAATTCTGAAAATGCAGACTGGTCTTACACCCGCTTATAGCTAGTACAGAGGAAAAACAACAAACAATTACAAAAAACCAAAATTCATTCATTATAGTAGTGGTCGTACTAAAGTATAACGAAGCACATCAATTAAGAATATGAATTGAAATGAAATATGAGATACGAAGAAGAAAACTTGTAACACAGTCGTGACAGAATTGAGAATCTTCAGATCTTCTTGTATTAACTCTCAAATGTAAAAAACTCTATTACAAACGACACAAAAAGGTTCAGCCTTGTTTATTTCTTTCTGTGGTATATTTATACAATTTTACAAGTAAGATAGAATCTCAATAGTCACAAAATTTCAGTTATGACAAAGAAGAGAGCAATCGCTCCATTTCTCCTGCTCTGTCTTCACTTGGTGCCAGATGCTTGTCGTTGCGCGAGCTTGGTACAGGTGATACATCTTTAAACCAGCTAAGATATTAGCCGCGATGGCTCTGCTTGACAGCTGGCTTCAAAGAAGTAAAATTCTCGGGATAACTGCTACAGCCTATCTTCCATTTGTCCATCGATGATGTCGATGGCACATAGTTGCGAGTTGGGTTTGATCATGCACTTATCAACTTGGACTATGTCCACCATATTCATTTGAGAGATATCAGACAAATCTCTTTCTTCTTTATCCTTCAGATCAAGTGAGATCTGTTCCACATTCATTTGCATCAATGCCTCGGAATTGCCTCCGCTGTCAATGCCCAGCAGCTCGCCGTCTATAGAATTAAAGGCCTCCTCTAAGGAATTAGTTATCTTTTGGGCTTGCTGCTTGCCTTCGGCGATGTTATGCTCCCATTCCTTTAACAGAATGTTTCCTCAGGTTTTCTCTGAAATGGTGAACCTGGGAGTACCCACTGAAACCCTATTTTTCGTGGTTATTACCGCCTCCTGGAAGGTGACCCGAGCCGCTCCGGCATCCCTTTCTCTGGCCGATAAGTTCTCAGAAACCTGATTGACCAACAGACAGTTTTCCCGGATCGCTCCCACCTTGGCGAGCAAATTTTTTTATGCCAAAAATATTCTGCTCCTAATCTCGATCACCTGGGATTTGAACATCCCGATGTCTATCATTCTGTTCTCGACGATCTCCACCCTAGCCTGTAGCTGCTCGATCAAATTCCTGTGCTGGCTCGCTTGCATCCAACCATCTCGGACCACCAGTTGTGCTTGCTCAAGCTTAGTTTTGAGCATCTCTATTTCATTTTTATCGGCCAATCTGGCCTGCTCTATTCCCACGCTTGGCTGATCTTTAGCATTTTCTGCTGCTGTGGCTAGTCTGGCTTCAAGGGTCTTAATTAGGAAATTTTTTCTTTTAAGTTGGTTTTTTAGGAGCCCAACTGAAAAATGATTTGCCGAGGCATAAGCTCCTAGCGTCCCTGCTATCTCAGTGGTGAATTGTTCATTTTTCTTGTCTTTTCCATCAGTTATGACTTTATATTTCTTGGCAGTAGACTCTCCTTCTTGATAGAATTCCCTTTTCACTACTACCTTTCTCTTTTTATCGAAGAAAAACTCATTCGGAGGGAGTTCTTCTACTCTTATGGGCCTCAACTGTTCATTGAATATCCATCCGGCACCGAAATTTCCCTGCGTCGACTGCAAGGGAGTAACCAATGTGATGGGTTCTCCGATCTACTTCACCGATTTTCCTGGAGTATTGATCGGACTATGCTTCTTCGGCTGTTCTGGAGTCTTTATCTCTATCTCCGAATTATGTTTCTTTGGCGGGTCTGGAGTCTTTTCCTCTGCTTCCAGATTCTTTGTTTGTTTCCCCTCATCCTGGTGTTTTCCCTGGTCGGGAGTCACATCCTTAGAACCTTTGGCATCCTTCTGTTTCGTCTCCGAAATACCTGGACCCTCGCCTCGCAACACAGCGGGAAGATAGCTACATCGATGTTCCTAGAACTTCAGGACATCGGCTCTTTCCTTGGGTGCCAAGGATTGTATCCGGGATAGAATCTTCTCATAGGACCTTGCTCCTTGAAAAATGTCATCTGAGGGTGAATTCTCATGCTCGAATATCTTGAGCCCACAATTTGCCAAATGGTTGCTCACGACCCTCTATGGATCGTGCTTCTTGTACTCGATGGAGACCAAATTTAGGTCTTCCAGGGCTGTCGCCTCGGCTTTGGCATGCCCGAAATATAATAAAGAATAAGAATTCAAACGAACAGGAAACGACGGCCATAACTTTCTCAAATACCCTTTAAGTTCTTTTCTCACACCGCCAATTACCATTTGCCGGGCAACCTCGTGACAAGCCATCTTGTCGGGGATGAACAATGGTAGCGCATGTGGGGGAACAGAAGCCCCAAAGACTCTGAAGTAGGAAAATTCAGCTTCTACATACTAGTCTGCGATGCTTCTCATATTTTTCACTATGTTGTCTTAGATCCAGGGTGGCGGGTGACCAAAAATGGCGACATGCAGGGGCACCATTACCCAATTAAAAATTTCATATGCAAAATTTTATGCTTTTTTTTCCCATAATTTTTCATGATATACATGTATGGGTTCGTCTTCAGCTGGAGTCCATCTCCAGCTCATCAATGGAAATGGTTTCATAGAACAAATTACATCCATAATGTACGCGGACATGAAGAATGACGACGCCTTCCCATTCTCCTTCTGCTCCCGATACTCTGTGACCCGATTGACCAAGCTATCCGAAAGCATCTTTGCCCAATTAAAATAACAACCTTATGTGACCCAAAACATTAGAGGCACCCATGCAAGGAAAAAATGCATTGTGTCCTCTCTCCCATATAACCGACATGTCATCATGGCCACATATCTATACTGCGGTTCTAACGAAGCGATTGAATAAATGTCGTGGGTATCAGCTCTGAACTTCGCAGTGTTTGAAAACCAATCCTTTATCAAACTGGACATGGTCTTATCGTACTGTATGCATTCCTTCTCCTTGAATTCCTCCAAGAACTCGGCACCATATGTGCAGTCAGACGTCGTGGGCATCTTATACATGGTTTGCAGATGCTCCGGCCTGAAAGTCCTGATGGTGACTCTCTGCTCGTCCATGATAGTCCTTTTCGATATGTCCACATGGTCCAATGCCCATCGGACCATATCATAATATGGAAGCAACCACAGTCTGGCTGCTACTCTGTGCATTCTGGATTGGATGACTATCTTGTACTTGGTGGTTAAATCATCTCTTTCGTTGTCATCGGAGTCGTCGGAATAATCCACCAATTCTGCTTGCAAAATATCTGAAACATATGACCAATTCGGGATCGAGTTGATACTTCAGGGTGAAGTATCAGAGACATTGTCTGAGCCTTGTCCTGAAACCTCAACATTCACTTTTGCTGCTTTCCGCGGAGCCATGGCTGAAGCTTGCATTTTAGCTCTTTTGCGATAGAACTGTGTATACATACAGAAGTCAATTTACTCAGATATAATGTGCTCTGCGTAATATGAAATGCATTTGTTATAATGAACCACAACTCTTACATATATTTGAAAACTTGGTACCTTTCAAAATAAGTCTGTCAAATCATATTTAGAAATAAATTTTTGTCATAAAAATCTGATCTATATTCATAGATTTACCCTATTTCCTCATTAATGTCATAAATTTTGGCGGTTTAAACGTCAGTTGGCGTATGGGAGAAAAGGCTTCCTCGTGAATCGTGAAAGCATCGAAATGAGAGATATGTCTTGATTTAGCTTAATTAATCCAATCTCTCCAACATTAATCAATATCTCGGTACTCGTTATATCGGGGATTTTTCTTTAACATTTTGAGTCTCTAACACCCGAGACTGTGAAGATCGACTTTAGTTAATAAAAGGTAATCGTGATTTGAGGTTCGATTAATTTTATAATTATTACTTTTGCCATATCACGACTCGGAGCTTCGAAGATGAGTTTCTTGGAGATCTACATGCCGAGCTGCGAAACCGCGAGATCGCGATAGCATGACTTAATTAAAGGGAAGATAATCTTAGATTAAGTGATTAATTAATCACTCTATAATTGCATCGTGATTTCGCGAGTCAGGGTTTAGATGATGTAACTTTCGAAAAAGATAGTACCGAGTGGAAAAATACCGAGAGAATCTTTTACCACAGTTTAGATTTTACCCTTAACCTTGACACGAGTCAAGCAAATAAGGACCTCGTGTTTTCGGCTATCGGGGCTATGACAATAATTTTTTGGGTTTGGTGAACACCGAGGCACGAAACCCCAATGACGCTTAATCATGAGTTAGGGAAAACTTTACCCTCGTTACGGTCTTGAGTGAAAGTTAAAATGATTTCGTTGTTTCATGACTCGGGACGTGAGAATTACATGAGTTATAATATCCGACCTGGGAGATCCCGAAGGAGAACAAAAAGAGGAAACATTTCTACGAAAGGTAGTACTCATTTCAAGAGTAGAATAATCATCGTTGCTCGTGTGATAAAGCTTCAGAGATCTCGATATCTCAGAGGGACAAAGAAAACCACTTTTTAGATTTAAAGCATTAAAAATGAAAATTGTGACGGGCTAGAAAAACAAGGGCAGCTCCAACATAGGCTCCAACTAGGGATCCCGCCTTCCTGTGAGGTGAGAAGAACAGTAGACCACGTGCCAATATTGGGTAAATGGAGTCAAAAGCTCAATCAAGCGGAAAGGTTCCCGAGAATAGTATATAGAAGGGGGGAAAAAGACTTCATTCTTTACCTTGAAAATCTTTTTCAAAATCAGATACTCTTTTTAAACACAGCTGTAGTCCCTTTCACAATTTTCTCTTTCCCGCTACTAAATTCAGGTATGTTTCAAGACAATCGAAACAGTCCTAGGAGACCCAACAGATCTTGCGGCTCTCGGCTTGCATCAACAGAATAAGATTATATGTTTTTAATTGGGGAGTCTCGTCTAAATTTGGGATGTGGATCAGGTTTTAGAAAGCATTGGTTACCAGAGTAGAGTGATATTCATGTATAACAGCCTTGCAGATATCTCAGACATTGCTTCACTGCCAGCGAGTCTGTTCAGTACCCCGGTGAAGTTATCTGCCCCC
This sequence comes from Picea mariana, assembly GCA_032191745.1. Taxonomy (NCBI): domain Eukaryota; kingdom Viridiplantae; phylum Streptophyta; class Pinopsida; order Pinales; family Pinaceae; genus Picea; species Picea mariana. The sequence goes on along the minus strand of JASDQU010372053.1, from coordinate 137,486 downwards.
TTTTTGCTGAATTTCCTTTCACCACTTCGGAATATATTTATGCATTTAAATGTTGAGACGAGGGCAATCATTTCTGAATTTCCTTTCATCGTCTCTTGGACTAGGTGGGGGCAATCATTTCTGAATTTCCTTTCACCACCTGTCTTATAATTTACTTTTTTGAGCGCGAAGATGGGGGCAATCGGTTTGTATCAGGGATGATATCTGTGTAATATTTTGCATTAGAGGTCTGTCAACTTACTTTGATTACTTGGTACCAACCTTCCCTTGACTTCACAACATCTTCGTTCTTAGGGAGAAAAAGGAAAATAAATTTTTAAGGGCATCCTATTTGAGCAAGCTTTAATCCTCCGATTGTCGTTGAAAAACCTAGGAAAGTTAGGATCATTCTAAACGTTCCTTCGCTTAGCAGGGGATCGAGTAGTTGTGAAGACCCGCTTTCTTTCCACAATCTATTTTGAAACTCACGAGGTTGAAACGAAAAAATTTTACCCCTTCGTAATGAAACGAAAAGATGGTGACTTGATAAAAGCTAAACCCGAAGATAGAAAGGATGCCAGGTGGTGACATACTGACTGAAAATACAGAGGTCAAACAACTCGAGACTGACTCTTGTAGATAATTTTGGGGATAATTTACTTTGACTGGTTGTTTTTAGATTCAGTGAATCATTTTAATTGTTTTAATTTTTTCAAATATTATCAAAACAATTATGTTATCTATCAGCTCAGCTGATATTGTGGTTTGAATGTCGTTACCTTGATTTTCTTTAACAGTCTGTTATATCTTTTTGAGAAAGCTGATTTTTACCTTTTCCTTTCACTTTCTTTGCGCAATATGAAACTACTTTAGGTATCACCTATTTATGCCAATTGATTTCTGACACCGACCTTCAGATTACTTTTCCTGCTTGTTTTGTATGCAGCTGGAATCCTGTAAAAAGAAAATACGAATCTTATTTGAAATGTGTCAAAAGTTTATGAACGAGAAAGAAAATCAAAAGAAATGTATATATGTACACAAAATATATATATATCGAAAATTTATTTAATTTTTTTTATTTTTTTTGAATCTGGCGACTGTTAAGTCATGTAATGCTTTAGATACCGCACATTGACAGGGGCGTGGAGGACTTCTCTGTCTATATTTTCCAGTAGGAAAGAATTTTTTCCTTCTGGAGCCGAGACCCTGAATGGTCCATACCAGAGGTGGTCAAATTTACTATGCTTCGCTGCTTCCTCCTTTCTTGCATCCCATATTAGCACTAAATCACCTGGATGGAATTCCCTATCCTTTGCTTTGCGGTTGAAAAATGATTTCATATCATCCTGATACTTCTGCATCTTTTCATCAACTTCGACTCTATGTTGTTGAACCTCAATCAGCTGATTTATTCTCCTGGTTACATGATTGGGTTCTTCATTTTGATCTTGCCATAACTTCATCATTAGTAGCACTAGGTTTATAGGTAGAACAACATCTATCCCATAGACCATTTGAAAAGGTGAAATTCCGATAGACCTTTAGTGTTGATGCGGTTTTCCCATAATGCGTATTTTAAGTGTGCATGCCAAGACCTTTTATTTTCATCCAATACTTTCTTGATTATATTTACCAGGCTCTTGTTAGATGACTCGGCCAATCCATTCCCCTGAGGGTAATATGTTGTGGAATGGCCAAGAATGATGTTATACCTCTAACAGAAACTGATCATAGCCATAGATTTAAAGGCCTGGGCATTGTCGGTAACTATCTTTCGGGGACAACTAAATCTTGACAAAATGTTGTCTTCCAAGAAATCGATTACCACCGAGTCTGTTGCCCTTTTGGTTGGAATGGCTTCCACCCACTTAGTAAAATAATCTGTGGCTGTTAAGATCCACTTATGTTGAGCACTGGAATGGGGATTGATCTCGCCTATGAATTCTAGACCGCATTGCTGAAATGGGGCTTCAT
>JASDQU010372053.1:121535-135510 GCA_032191745.1 Picea mariana | reverse complement strand
GTGTGCATGCCAAGACCTTTTATTTTCATCCAATACTTTCTTGATTATATTTACCAGGCTCTTGTTAGATGACTCGGCCAATCCATTCCCCTGAGGGTAATATGTTGTGGAATGGCCAAGAATGATGTTATACCTCTAACAGAAACTGATCATAGCCATAGATTTAAAGGCCTGGGCATTGTCGGTAACTATCTTTCGGGGACAACTAAATCTTGACAAAATGTTGTCTTCCAAGAAATCGATTACCACCGAGTCTGTTGCCCTTTTGGTTGGAATGGCTTCCACCCACTTAGTAAAATAATCTGTGGCTGTTAAGATCCACTTATGTTGAGCACTGGAATGGGGATTGATCTCGCCTATGAATTCTAGACCGCATTGCTGAAATGGGGCTTCATATTTAACTGGAACTAGAGGCAGTGCAGGAAGCTTTTGTTTACCTGCGAATAGTTGACAAGGGTTGCAGGCACGCACTTTGGCATTGACGTCCGAAAAAAGTTTTGGCCAGTAGTACCCAGCCCTCAAGATCTTGTAAGATATAGCTCTCCATGCATGATGCCCCCCACAGACTCCCTCATGAAATTCATCTATAACCCGTTGGGTTTCCGATTCGACTAAACAGATTAACAGGAAACCGAGTGGATCCTTCCAATATAATTGACCTTTGACGTTACAATATTTAACTGCATGGAGTTTTAAAGTTATGCATTTAGATGGTGATAGGTCATTTGGGCATTTCAGGCTCATCAAGTAAGACACTATGTCTCCATACCAGCCTGACAATATGAACTTATCTTCGATCTTGTTTGGACTTGTTTCTCATTAAGCTCGTTTAGGTCTGTGTCTTCATTGCTTTCCTGGAGGCAATTGATATCAAGGGCTCTGAAATTTGACTCCACTAAGAGTTTGGCCAGGCCTTGCCCTTTTATCAATTTGGTTGGTTTAACTTCTAGATCGAATTCTTGGATTTTAGCGAGCCATCGCCCTCTTTTTCCGTCACTGTCAAGCTGTACCAATATATCTTTCACAGAACTGGTAGGCACGTACGTGATAATATTTGAATGTAATACATAAGTTCTAAATGCCTTTAGCGCTTTTACCATTGTGTATGCCTGTTTTTCTATTATGTCATACTTCAGTTCTACGTCTCTAAGGCTCTTGCTAAAAAATGCGATCGGTTGTTCAAATCCTTCTTCATCCTTTTGTAGGAGCACCGCGGTGATAGTATGTTCAGAGGCAAACGAGAAGATAAGAAAATCTTTCCAATAGTCTGGGCTTGCTAACACAGGTGCCTCGCTTATGAATTTTTTAATATGCGTGAACGATGCTCTGGCCTCAGTTGTCCAATTTGCTCCGCTGTCCTTCTTCAACATTCCTATGATCAATTTGAAAATATCAGCGAAATTGGGGATAAACCTTTGTAAAAAATTTATTGTTCCTAAGAAAGATTGAATCTCTTTTACATTTCTGGGAATACTTGTATTATCTATTGCTTCAATCCTCTTAGGATCAATCCTGATTCCATCCCTAGATACGATATGGCCCAAAATCTTACCTTCCATCATAGCGAAATGTGATTTCTTTGGGTTCAAAGATAGACCAAACCTGCATAATTTTTCGAAGGTCTGTTTGAGATGCATCAAGTGTTATTCATCAGTTTTAGAGAAAATCGTCAAATTGTCGAGGTAAATGACTATGAACTTGTCCCTTTCTCCTACAAAAGTGATGTCCATAGCTCGCTGGAAAGTGGCCCCTGCATTCATCAAACCAAAAGGCATTTTGTCATACATGAACGTACCCCATGGTGTGGTGAAAGCAGTTTTTTCCCCGTCTTGTTCATTCATGGCGATTTGGTTATAACCAGAGAACCCATCTATCATAGACATTCAGTTTGCTCCAACAAATTTCTCTAACACATGGTCCATTTTAGGCAGCGGATAATTATCCTTGAGAGACGACTTATTTAAGTTTCGGAAATCCACACATAGTTTGATTTCCCCGCTCTTTTTCCTGACCAGGACCAGGTTTGCTACCCAGTCCGAGTATCTTAGAGGTACGATTATTTTCGCGTCTAATAGTTTCTTAACTTCTTTTTCGATCACAGGTAACAAAATGGGGTTAATCTGTCTAATCTTTTGCCTAAACGGTTTGACCCCAGGTTTCAAAGGTATCTTGTGATCAATTATGGAAGTATCATACGTTCTTAGCTCATTGTAAGACCAGGCGAAAACATCTTTATATTGTCTAATTAGGTATTTATACTTAACTTTCATTTTGGGAGAGAGGAACTTGGATATTTTTACCACTCTGGATTCTTTTTCAGTTCCTATATCACAGTCCTCCACTTCTTTTGGTTGGGGTTGCAAAGTGGATTTTACGGGTACATCGTTTTGATAAAAAAGTCTCTCTAAAGCAATTAATCCTTTCATAATCTGGTTGTTCTTAAGGACCAGCATACGATGATCAACAATTTTTTCTCGGAAGGTTTCAGGATCTTCCCCCTCTTGCATGATCCACATCGGGTCATTTTGATTCTCTTGGTCGGCATGAGTTTCGGAGAACTCACCCACTGCCGCAAGAAACTTCTTAATTTGTTMGTCATCTTCAAAGACTTGCCAGTGTCGGATATTTTCTGGTATAGAGGGTTTGTATCTGATTTCAATGTGGTACTTCAGTTTGAAAGTTGTGGGAGGAGAGAAGGTTGAAGCTGCCTTTGCCAATGCATCAGCATGTAGGTTCTCTGCACGAGGGATAAAATGGACCTTTACGGATGAGAAAATTTTTTCCATGAGATCCCAAGAACAATTTCTATATGTTCTTAGTCTAGGATGCTTGGCTTGGTACTGTCGGTTTATTTGTTTGACTATTAGCTCTGCATCACCATATACCTTCAAGTTACTTATATTTAGCTTTTTGGCAGCCTCTAATCCTAAGATCAACGCTTCATATTCACATACGTTTTTCGTGTAATCTATGTCCCACTGCAGTCGGTAGGAGAAAGGAACAATGAATTTACCTTCGGGAGCCACTAAAAGCACTCCCACACCTGCCCCTTCAGAAGATAAACCACCATCAAAATACATTTTCCAGACTTCGGTGTTACACAGATCCTCTGTCATGTGACTTGAATCTTATTGCTTTATATCAATTTCCTCTGGACAACCATCCAAACCATCATCAAAAGATAAGATGCAATTTCCCAGATCTTGGTCCGCAATGTAAATAGGGAAGTTGTTTGGGTTTTGAGGGTCACTGACTGTATATGCTAATCTTGTTTCTCTGTACAATTGAGTGAACTGACCACCGAACATAAGGATTGTGGCATATGTCATGTCCAACTATAGAGAACCCCCCAACTTGGCTTCCCATGACCTAGATAACAGCATGCCAGACTTAGGGGGAATATCTGCGATAACCACATCCATCAGGATACTCTTAATCAGGACTTGCGCCAGGGTAACTACCAGATCTTTTATCATTCTCATACACTTAACCCTTCTCGAGTCAAAAGAGTACAGATTTCCATAAGGTCTTGTGATCTGGAGACCCAACTTGTCCATTATAATCTTAGGCATAACGTTATGGGAAGCTTCGGAGTCTAACATACAATTATGCAACAACTGATCGTACACATTCAGAGTGATGTAAAAGGGAGCAATGGTGTCTTTGGCCCCTTCAAAATGGGGACCAAAGGTGATGTTAGGTTTATCATCTTCCAAGTTTAAAACATCAGATTGGCTTTCTAGCTCAGAGACACCCATCGCTTTGGTAATTTGCTTCCGATAAACGGGATTTTTCGCTAATTCTACCAAAGGGATTGGTATCTTAATTTTGTTTAAATCATTTTCAAAACTGAAAGCTCCACTCACCTTGTCTGTTTCTTTGGTTGAGAATTCCACATATTTCCTTTCCAACTTACTTGTTTGGACCGCTTTATCACTCATGGTCTTGGTTGAAGACGTAACTTTATTTACTAGTTCGGTTCCTCGCATTTGGGTTTCAAATTTTTCCACTTAGGACTCTTGAGTGCTTACTACTTTAGTTTTGTTGTTGGGTAATAAGGTCTCTTCCGAAGGAGGCTCATAAGCTTGACCTCTTTGAAGGATTTTCTTTGGTTGAGTAGTTGAGGTGGGCTTACTCTTAGATATTAGGTTGTATTTTGGTTGAAACTCAACCATTATCATCTCAGTTTCTGGTTGAGATTCACAGATATTAGTGTGATCACCTTCTTCACCCTTATTCGACGGTTGTGGCATGTTTAGAGATTTTTCATAGTCTTCTCAAGTCAGATATGGTTGAGTACAGTCATCACCGAAGTTCATGACATCATTATCTGAATCTCCAAAGTCTTGAAAATCGTTCGCTCCTATAAAATTTTCATTCTTTAAGGGAGCTTGGATTTTTTTATCTTCATTTTTTATTTGTCTTTGTTGGTTCAGGGGGGTTGGGTTCCTCTTGAAATCCCTTTTGGGGTAAGAGTCAACTTTGGCTTGTTCGAGTTCCATTCTGGATATTTTATTTGACAGTTCTTTAATCACTCTAGCCATATCGTCCACCCTATCGTCTGAGGATCTATTGGACCCTGAAGGACCTGCTTGTTCTCTAAAGCGCTTGGTCTCTCGGTTTCCAGTCTCTAATCTAGATTTAAGTTTACCCGAAGCCATCATATTAGACTCTATTTCTACTGCATCGTCCTGCATACGGTTTAGGGTGGCTCCCCTTCTCTCTTGTAAAAGGAGAGTGAAATCCGGTTCGAAAGCTCCGGCGAAAGTCACTTTGGCCGCGGGTTGGGACGGTTTAACCTCGGCTGGGATTTTATTGTACAGTTTGTTAAATCTCTGAATGAATTCCATGACTGTTTCTGAGTTCTTTTTCTTCAAAGACCCAAATTCAGTTAAATAATAGAGATGGTCTTTTCTCTCGCCCCATTGTCTGAGGAAAGCATCTTCCAAGGCGTCATAAGACAAGATAGAAGCTGCGGGTAGGCTCTGAAACCAAGTTCGGACCTGACCTTCAAAGGTTTGTACAAGGAGTCTCAAATATACGTCCTCATGCTTGATACCGAAGATATCTATGAATTGGTCGAAAAAATTAATATGTTCGGCCGCGGTAAATTTTTTATGTAATTTTCTGGAAGATCGTGTAGAGGGACGGGCAATACTAATGGAGCGTATCTGGCCACAACTTTCGCAAACACTCTGGGAGGGGGAGAAGGCCCTTGGCCTCCAGCTCCTCCTAGAGGGGCTCCTCCCCCTCCTCCTTCGATAAACCCTCTGCCTCCTCCTACAAACCCTCCACCTCCTCCTCCGACAGCTGCCATTGTTGTTTGTGGAAAGTTGTAAAGGGGTTTTTGGAAAATTAAAAGGGAATCTTTATTTTCTTCGCGAAGAGGAAAATCCGATGAGGAAAGATAAGGAACATGAGGACTCGGTTCCTCAGATTTGTAAGAGACAAAATTAGGAGAACCAATGGGTGTGGGAATCGAGTGTGTAACACACTCTTCAGAATTTGGTGAAGTCGGGAAATTCAACTGAAGAAAATATGGTACGTCAAAATCCGACGAACTTTCAAGAGGACCTTTTCCTTTGTGTGCTAAGGGGACTGTTGGATGAATCTCACTCCTAACTTCGGAGCAGTTTGAAGTTGAATCTGTAGAATCAAAGAGAGGACTGAGCGAAGTTGAGGGTTTGGAAGGACTCTTAGTCTTCAGTGATGGGGTTTTAAGTTTGTAAACTACAGCGGTTGGCTTAAAAGAGCCTCTCCCCTTTAGAATTTTTTCGGGATCTGTAACGGGCGTAATCTGCTTACCATCCGGGTTTTGTCTGGTATTCCTTTGATCGGATGCCAGTTTATTTCTTGTGGAGTCACCAAGTGAAATATTAAAATCCTTAAAAGGTGTGTACTCTTTGTTCACTATCAAAGGGTAACACTTTCAACGAAAAACAAATGTCGTTTTCCCAGGGAAAAAGATTTCGTAACTTCGTTCCCCGGCAGTGGCGCCAAGAAGATCTTGTTCCTGAGTCTGTACTTAAGGCTTAAAAGTACAATGTCAAGGTATCAGAAAGTGGGTAAAAGGTGGAGAAGAGAGAAATGTCAACCTTCGGCAAAGGAAACTAGGGAAGATTTCTACGTTGGCGTGGTCTAGCTTCCAACTGTTCCTGGATAGTTATATCTTGTTCAATGGCTGCCCATGAACGTTCCAGTTTGACCCAGTTAGTAGCAATTTTAAGAATTGTGTCGAAAAGGTTTAGAGCAATGTGTGTTTGGTCTGATAGTCCAGGTTCGATATTAGGCTATGTTGGTACAGGGACAATCATGGAGGAACAATAAAAAAGGGAAAAACTTCAGAGTGAGATTAAGTGTTGTCTCAATTTGGTCGTATAAAAGAGATTTTACGGTTTTAGGAATAAAATAGGGATGCAAATCAAAGGCTCTTTCCTGTAACTGTATTATATTTTAATCAAAGGTATGAAGTGGGAGAAAAACATTTAGTTGTCTATAGTGTAAGGCTCCTGTCGGAGAGAAATCTCATGTATAAACAGAAGAGGAAAAAATGTAAGAAAATAACTGATGTAACAAAGAATATATGTAGAATTCTGAAAATGCAGATTGGTATTACACCCGTTGATAGCTGGTACAGAGGAAAAATAGCAAACAATTACAGAAAACCAAAATTCATTCGTTATAGTAGTGGTCGTACTAAAGTATAACGAAGCACATCAATTAAGAATATGAATTGAAATGAAATATGAGATACGAAGAAGCAAACTTGTAACACAGTCGTGACGGAAATGAGAATCTTCAAATCTGCTTGTATTAACTCTCAAATGTAAAAAACTCTATTACAAATGACACAAAAAGGTCCAGCCTTGTTTATTTCTTTCTGTGGTATATTTATTCAATTTTACAAGTAATATAGAATCTCAATAGTCACAAAATTTCAGTTATGATAGAGAAGAGAGCAATCGCTCCATTTCTCCTGCTCTGTCTTCACTTGGTGCCAAATGTTTGTCGTTGCACGAGCTCGGTACAGGTGATACATCTTTCCACCAGCTGAGATATTAGCCGCGATGGCTCTGCTTGACAGCTAACTTCAAAGAAGTAACATTCTCGGGCTAACTGTTGCAGCCTGTCTTCCATCTGTCCATCGATGATGTCGATGGCACATAGTTGCGTGTTGGGTTTGATCATGCACTTATCAACTTGGACTATGTCCACCATAGTCATCTGAGAGATATCGGTCAAATATATTTCTTCTTTATCCTTCATATCAAGTGAGATCTGTTCCACATTCATTTGCATCAACGCCTCAGCATTGCCTCTGCTGTCAATGCCCAGCATCTCGCCGTCTATAGAATTAAAGGCCTCCTCTAAGGAATTAGTTATCTTTTGGGCTTGCTGCTTTCCTTCGGTGATGTTATGCTCCCATTCCTTTAACAGAATGTTTCCTCGGGTTTGCTCTGAAATGGTGAACCTGGGAGTACCCACCGAAACCCTGTTGTTCGTGGCTATCACTGCCTCCTGGAAGGAGACCCGAGCCGCTCCAGCATCCCTTTCTCTGGTTGATAAGTTCTCGAAAACCTGATTGACCAACAGACAGTTTTCCTGGATCGCTCCCACCTTGGCGAGCAAATTCTGTTGTGCCGAAAATATTCTTCTCTGAATCTCGATCGCTTGGGATTTGAACATCCCGATGTCTATCATTCTGTTCTCGGTGATCTCCACCCTAGCCTGCAGCTGCTCGATCAAATTCCTCTGTTGGCTCGCTTGCATCCGACCATCTCGTACCACTAGCTGCGCTTGCTCAAGCTTAGTTTTGAGCATCTCTATTTCATTTTTATCGGCCAATCTGGCCTGCTCTATTCCCACGCTTGCCTAATCTTTAGCAATCTCTGCTATTGTGGCTAGTCTGGCTTCAAGGGTCTTAATTAGGTGATTTTTTCTTTTAAGTTGGTTTTTTAGGAGCCCAACTGAAAACTGATTCCCTGAGGCATAGGCTCCTAGTGTCCCTGCTAGTTTAGTGGTGAATTGTTCATTTTTCTCATCTTTTCCATCAGTTATCACTTTATATTTCTTGGCAGTAGACTCTCCTTCTTGATAGAATTCCCTTTTCACTATTGCCTTTCTCTTTTTATCGAAGAAAAACTCATTTGGAGGGAGTAATTCTACTCTTATGGGCCTCATCTCTTCATTGAATATCCATTTGGCATCGACATTTTCCTGCGTCGACTGCAAGGGGGTAACCGATGTGATGGGTTCTCCAATCTGCTTCGTCGATTTTCCTGGAGTATCGATTGGACTCTGCTTCTTCGTTTGTTCTGGAGTCTTTATCTCTGTCTCCAGATTCTGTTTCTTTGGCGGATCTGGAGTCTTTTCCTCTGTTTCCGAATTCTTCATTTTTTTCCCCTCGTCCTGGTGTTTTCCCTGGTCGGGAGTCGCATCCTTAGAACCTTCGGCATCCTTCTGTTTCGTCTCTGAAATACCTGGACCCTCGCCTTGCAACACAGCGGGAAGACAGCTACGTCGATGTTCCTGGAACTTCAGGACATCGGCTCTTTCCTCGGGTGCCAAGGATTGTATCCGGGCTAGAATCTTCTCATAGGACCTTGCTCCTCGGAAAATGTCATCCGAGGGTGAATTCTCATGCTCGAATCTCTTGAGCCCACAATTTTCCAAATGGTTGCTCACAACCCTCTGCGGATCGTGCTTCTTGTACTCGATGGAGACCAAATTTAGGTCTTCCAGGGCTGCTGCCTCAGCTTTGGCATGCCCAAAATCTAATAAAGAATAAGAATTCAAACAAACAGGAAACGACGGCCATAACTTTCTCATATGAAACATATGACCAATTCGGGACCGAGTTGATACTTCGGGGTGAAGTATCAGAGACATTGTCTGAGCCTTGTCCTAAAACCTCAACATTCTCTTTTGCTGCTTTCCGCAGAGCCATGGCTGAAGCTTGCGTTTTAGCTCTTCTGCGATAGAATTGCATATACATACAGAAGTCAGTTTACTCAGATATAATGCGCTCTGCATAATATGAAATGCATTTGTTATAATGAACCACAACTCTTACATATATTTGAAAACTCGGTACCTTTCAGAATAAGTCTGTCAAATCATATTTAGAAATAAATTTTTGTCGTAAAAATCCGATCTATATTCATAGATTTACCCTATTTCCTCATTAATGTCATAAATTTTGGCGGTTTAAATGTCAGTTGGCGTATGGGAGAAAAGGCTTCCTCGTGAATCGTGCAAGCATCGAAACGCGGGATATGTCTTGATTTAGCTTAACTAATCCAATCTCGCCAACGTTAATCAATATCTCAGTACTCGTTATATCGGGGATTTTTCTTTAACATTTTGAGTCTCTAACACCCGAGACTGCGAAGATCGACTTTAGTTAATAAAAGGTAATCATGATTTGAGGTTTGATTAATTTTATAATTATTACTTTCTCCATATCGCGACTTGGAGCTTCGAAGATGAGTTTCTTGGAGATCTACATGTCGAGCTGCGAAACCGCGAGATCGCGATAGCATGACTTAATTAAAGGGAAGATAATATTAGATTAAGTGATTAATTAATCACGCTATAATTGCATCATGATTTCGCGAGTCGGGGTTTAGATGATGTAACTTTCGAAAAAGATAGTACCGAGTGGAGAAATGCTGAGAGAATCTTTTACCACGGTTTAGCTTTTACCCTTAACCTTGATACGAGTCAATCAAATAAGGACCTCGTGTTTTTGGCTCTCGGGGCTATGACAATAAATTTTTGGGTTTGGCGAACGCAGAGGTGCGAAACCCCAACGACGCTTAATCATAAGTTAGGGAAAAATTTACCCTAGTTACGGTCTTGAGTGAAAGTTAAAATGATTTCGTCGTTTCATGACTCAGGACATGAGAATTACATGAGTTATAATATCCGACCTGCGAGATCTTGAAGGAGAAAAAAAAGAGGAAACATTTCTACAAAAGGTAGTACTCGTTTCGAGAGTAGAATAATCATCGATGCTCGCGTGATAAAGCTTCAAAGATCTCGATATCTTAGAGGGACAAAGAAAACCACTTTTTAGATTTAAAGCATTAAAAATGAAAATTGTGACGGGCTAGAAAAACAAGGGCGGCTCCAACATACCACATGGTAGCTCTGTTAGGATTTTACATCCTATGGAATCTTATGATTCTTGGGAAGATCCCTAGGGACTGTTAGAGTACCACAAAATTTTGTTGTTACACCTGCCTCATTCTCTTGCTATATGATAATGATGATGTTATCCCAGCCTCGTGTTGATGATGTTGTTGCTCTAGCCTTGTGTTGTTGATGATGTTTTTGTTCCAGCCTCATGTTGTTGTTCCAGCATCGTGTTGTTGATGATGTTGGTGTATCATCCTTGTGCTATTGTTGATGATGTTATAATAACTTCATGCTATTAATGATGGTGTTGATTTTGTTTCCTTAGCATTATGCTAATTTATGTTGATGCAGATGCTGATGATGCTACTCCAAATCCTTGCTGTGAAATATGATGTTATTGATGATGAAGAAAAACTTTCGATGATTATAGATATGCTAGTCAATGTTCCAGATGTTGATGATTTTTTTTCCCTCTCTCTCTCTCTCCCGATGATGATGTAGAATACCCTTCTTGTTAAGGGGGAGTGTTGAAATATTGTAACTGAGAAGTATATTTTAATTATAATTGAGTTATTATTAAATAGATCAATCCCATTTTTTGGATTGATCATGTCAAGAATTATGTATGACAAAATCCCCTATTGTGGATTGTTCAAACCATGTTTATATGATGCTAATTGAGAAGTCTTCCCCTAGGGTTAATTAAATTGGTTTTAGCCACTAGTTGAAGAAGTTTGCCCTTCCTAATGAAGAGACACGACCCTAGTGCTCCTAAAATAGTATAAATAAGAGAGGATAGTGCCTCATTCACTCACTCACTCAAGTCACTCATCTAGTGTGCAAGTTTGGAGGTTGTTGCAGTTCCCAGAAGAAGGAGAGAGAGGCACATTGCTCAGTCTTGGATATTCTCTAGTGTTTGGTATTTTATCTTGGCATTGTATTGGAAATCTATATCAAGGAAGTTTTTGTTGGGTTTTCTCCCCCATGAGGTTTTCCTAGGATAAAATGTTGTGTACCTTGTGATCGTGTTTCTCTCAATGATCCTGCTTATGCTATTATTGTCTAGTAAATTGAAAAGAACTTAATAGCATCTCTAAATTTAACAGAGTCATGTCAACTAGCACCGATGAAGGAGACATATTCAATAGGTATTTTGTAGTGTTGACTTCCTTCGCCCAAAATTCTTATGTGATCCCAACACCACTAAGCATGCTCCTTGTATTTTCCATTAATGTTATGTTCATTCTCTCAACAACTCCATTTTGTTGTGGCGTAGATGGTGTGGTATTTTTTCATGCTATGCCACACTTTTTGTTGAATTGATCAAATTATTTTCCACAAAATTCACCACCATTGTCAGTTATCAACACCTTAATATTCTTATATGCATTGTTTTCTACAAGAGATTTAAAATCTTTGAATTTCTCGAAAACCTTTGATTTCTTCCTTAGTAAATATATCCATGTCTTTCTGGAAAAGTCATCTATGAAGGAGACATAATACAGGGATCCACCAAGTGAAGGAACTAAAAAAGGGCCAAACAAATCACTATGAACCAACTCTAGGATCCCATTTTCCCTTGTTTCTCCAGATGGGAACCTCACCCGACTTTGTTTTCCATATATACAATGTTCACAAAAATCGACTTCTAAATTACATTTAGGAAAATGTTCAACCATACCTTTGTGATGCATAGCTCAAAGTCCTTTTTCTACTATGTGTCCCATCTTATCGTGCCATAGCATGGTTGGTTTGAATTTATGATGACTTGTCGAGTCAGTTTGAATCAAATCATCCTGAGTCGATTCAAATTCGAGTTGACTTTAGGAACAACGATGGTGTTGCATCCAATTGAGTAGACACTCCCTAATAACTTGTATAGGTTTCCAATCCAAACTCCTTTCATTAATACAATCGCACCTCCGACCATCTTGCACAAATCCTTCTGAAATAGAGTGTGCACCCCTACATCACTCATCTTGCTGACATATACCATGTTTCTTGCCAAGATTAGAATGTATAGCACACCTGGAAGGGTTTTACTCCTCTCATCCTACAGTATCAATCAAACTCTTCCTTGTCTGACAATTTTGTTTGTCGAGTTGTTCCCTAAGAACTGTTGGACACACCTACCACACTTAGAGGGGGGGTGAATGAGTGTGGGGCTCTTTTTCCCAAAACTTCTCTCTTGCACAAAAACTCATCAATTAGCATTCAACATGTATTCATTACCCATTGTTGTCATTTATAACCAGTTATATGTGAGCACATATCAGAAACATATATCAGCAATATATCATCAACAAGTCATCACCACAATGANCATTTATAACCAGTTATATGTGAGCACATATCAGAAACATATATCAACAATATATCATCAACAAGTCATCACCACAATGAACACAAAGAACACAAGATGTATGTACAATTTTCTTTTTATTACGGACTGCAATCCTTGGGGTTTATCAGCAACAACTGAATAGAGTACAAATCTACAAGAGCACCAGCTCTATATGCAAGACTCAGCTTGCATTCTCAGCACCAACTGAGATGAGGCAACAATCCTCAACATATATCAATATGTACCATAAACAAGAGCATCAACCATGCACCAACCTGTGTCAAACAACCTGTAATCAACCTATACCATAAACAAGTGCATCCAACCATGTACCAAGTATATACCAATAATGTGTCAACTACTCATAAACAATGTCTCATAAATATGTACCAACATCATCAACTATACACCTCATGTATGTGCCAACTCATCAACTGCTTGTCTCAACCATTACCAGTTTTGGATTAGTCAACAACCCTAACTTGAAATAATCATAACTTTGTACCTGTACTGAATAAATATCTGAAACTGATACACAATGTTCTTCAATGTGTTTTATGAAATTCCTCCAAGTGGCACTACTTGGAACCTCTCATAAAAGGAGTTGTAGCAAAAATGGCATACCTTGCTGAATTCTGGCTTATTCTAGAGAGCGAACTTGTAGAGCGTGCCCCGCACAAAATTTTTGATGAATATATCTGAAACTATTAAAAAGAATACTACAGACTGTAATCTAACCAACACAATTGGTCTCACTGAATTTGGATCTGTTATGAAGAAGTTATGATTTTTTTACCCGAAACAGCTGATTTTGACTAGTTTCAGGACTAGCCACAAACCCTATTTTCCACGGAGTGTAACCCCCAAACTACAACGACCCACAAGCTAAATTTTTAAACAAAGATACTTGGCTATGTTTTCTCACTTTCATAGAAATTTCAGGATCTGAATCATTATAGAAAAAAATTTATAGCGCAAATGGTGAGATGACCTGTAAATAATATACCTTAGAAAGCACCATCAAAAGAATTTATCCTTCCTTGCATTTCGGCCTTCTTTTCTTCACTTTCCTTAGCATTTCAGCTTAGATATACTTGGTTACCTCAGTCACCTATATATATTCAATATCCTCAAGTGTTCCACACCAAAAATGCTTAAGAAGCTCTCACAAGAAGCTCTCCATCAATACTCCAAAATATATTCCCACAAGAAGCTCTCACAAGAAGCTCTCCATCAATACTCCAAAATATATTCCCACAAGAAGCTCTCCATTGATCCACAAAAAGGATGATATACAAGAGACCATTTCTATCTTTTTTATACTTTCATCCTTTAGGTCACTTAACCCATTTTTAGGTCACTTAACCCATTTCTAGGTTACTTAACCTATTTTCCTTATTTTAGGGTTAACCACTTTCCATAAATAGAAAGTTCTCCAATACTTTAACATTTAAATATTCCTTCTTGATTTTGTCACCTTACTTTATCATT
>JASDQU010372053.1:91935-121152 GCA_032191745.1 Picea mariana | reverse complement strand
ATCATGTATCAATGACAACTCATTGATCCATCTTCATCTATGCATTCACATCAAGGACAATACATATTTTATTACATAAATCATCAGTCAATCAATCCTTTGACATCAATCAATCACTTGACATCAATCAATGACATCAATCAATCAAACCATTGGCATCAATGACAACATGATCCAACAAGAACACATCTCATCCTTCATATTGTTCATATTCATAAAACCATTCTCTATGTGGTGTCATATGATAGGATTATCCTGAGTTGATCAACCAAATATCTTGATCTAACTATGTACTAGTCAACGACAGGTACACATCACCTCCTTTATCTAGACTCGTCTTTATCTCGGTTGATTGCTTCTCATCGAGTCATGTACTGACTTCCATTTCCTTTGAAATTTAGTCCCTTTTGTAATTCCTAGATTTATCTCATTTCCAACATCATCTTGTTGAATGAACAAGGGATTTAGATCTACCCTTCGACTTAGAATTTCTACCCGATACTTTTCCTTTATCTCTGTTAAACAGTCAACTTCTCACCACTAAAGAATATTCGGTCGATCCTTCCATGTGCTTTCTTCTCATTTCTTCTGACGTTAGAGATGCAACCACGTATTCTAGCACTAATGTGGTTGTATTACTACTTATATCCACGACTAAGCTATCACAGGAGTTTGGCAAAGAACATAATAGGATAATACATTTCTCATCCTGGTGATTTTAATATCCACAGAAGATAATTGTCATATAATGGTATTAAACACATTTAAATGCTTAGTCACCAAAATTCCCTCACTCATCCTTAGAATATATAATTCATTTATGAGTAACAACTTATTTACTAGGTATTTTGACGGGCACAAGATCCCCAACTTGTCCCACATTTTCTTGGCCGAATATTCACCTGAGACATTCAGTAGTACCGAATCTGCAAGACAAAGTAGAATCGTACTCCTTTCTCTTCTCTCGAGTTTCTCCCATTATTCCATCAAAATACATGTCGGCATGGTACCTAGATAGACTATTATCTGTTGTTCTCGATTACAAGGAGATATTTAATTTTAAGCTTCCAAAGCTTAAAATTATGGCCATTGAATTTTTCGATCTCTATTCTCGAGATGCTCGCCATTCTTTAACACAATCTTTAAATATTTCTGACTTACGACTCTTACTGAACCTAGGGTTTAGCTCATATCCAAGGTTGTTAAAGCAAGCTATGATACCACATGTTAGGAAATGAATAAAACATCCATGATAGACCTAGTAGAAGAGATGAATAAATATTTAATCAAGAAAGTAAATGACAAAGAAAACACACAGTACATATAGATTTTACCCTGGAAACCCAAACTGGGAAAACCAACATTCCTTCATTGTTCTTCTCTCTTGTTGTCTTATTCATTCAGAATAAAAGGTTACATGTCTAACCTTGGTCCACACCTAAGAAAAAATTGACATCATACCTTCTTTCTTTACACAAGAACAACCCTGTAGCCAATTCAACTTATATATGCATGAACAACAACCTCTAAAGATGGAATATTCTACGATTATTTATTACCCTTTACAAAGTTAAAACACACCTTCTTTATAGGATTTATAGTAGGAAAAACTCTAAAGAAAAGGAACCCAGAAATAGTTAAATATCCACATAGATCATTGGCTAAAAATCCCGTGAATATTGGGATTCTGTTACAGTCGACTACCAATCAGCTTTCATTCGGTATTCAATCGGCTTCCACACACCTTCCCTTTGACCTCTTGTCAATTGATCTCTTCAACTTGTTGTTGATGTCTTCGACTTTGAATTTACCTAATCGAACTGCTTTGACCTTCGACTTGCTGTTGATTCCTTCGACTTCGATTGTCAATCGATCCACCAAGACTAGACTTTCATTGCAAATAATATAACAACCCAACACAATAGACTATGTACAAAATGATGCTTTTGAGATTTCTTTTAGGGGGTACTGGTTGAAAGTAGAGAAGCCACTGTCTTTACAATTTCAACCTTTGCTTGAGTGACTAGATTTTTGATCAACTCTTTTTTGGATATTGGTTTTTATATAAACGTAGTCAATGTCCATTCACCAACAATGGAGTTTTGTCTCCATTAATAGTACATATCTTCATTGAACCATTATCATAGACAATGTTTATTTCATATGGTCCCATCGATCGCACATAAAAATTTCCTTTGAAATCTTTGTACCATAAATCAAACAAAAGTGCCCAGTCCCCTTCATGAAATTTCTTCTTCTTGATGCTTAGTCACGAAATTTGTCCCTTTGTCATTGAATTATGTCAGTTTGTTGTATGGAAACTTGAAGAAATTCATTAAGTTCATTGATTTGATTTAAAGAATGTTGTTGAGCCTATGTAAGATACATGCTAGCTTGTAATTCTATTCTTAAGTTTTTACTTCAAATTCAATTAGAAATACAACCTACTTACCATAAACTAGATCATATGGAGTAAATAAAATTGCGTTTCACCATGTTGTTTGATAAACCCATAATTCTTCAAGCAGTCTGTCGACCCAATATTTCCAATGAAGTTGTATTGTCTTTGTTAAAATGGTCTCCAAAACTTTATTGGTTACTTCAACTTGGCCATTGGCTTGTAGGTGGTATGGTGTTGATGTTCTATACCAAATATGATATTTCTTGGTGATAGACTGAATAATCTTGGAATTAAATTGAGTCCCTTTATCGATGACAATATCTCTTGGTACACCAAACTAGAAAAATATTTCTTCATACAAAAATCCTGCCACTTCTCGCTCAGTAACTTTAGAAAGAGCCTTAACTTCCACCCATTTTGTTACATAATCAATACAAAATAAAATGTATGTATTCTATCTTTATGGTGTATTAATAGGTCCTGTTGGGTTCTGGATTTGACACATTCTTGTATACCTTTCTACCTCATTGTTTCAACATTTCCCCATTCTTATCATCATAATAATCCTCATTTCGCCAATTACACATCCCAAAGTCACCCCTTGCCAATATTATGTGAAAAATATTATTTCTAATGAATTTATGAATTATATGATGTGTTTTTATGAATTCTTGCACCAGAGTTCAGTTCCTTCCAAGCCTGAAGAATTCCATCCATCACTACTACTCCAATTTACTTCCTTTTATCATCATCATCGAATTTCATGCTTCCACTTGTCCAAATGAGAATTGACCACATTGAATTTTTATATATAAGGTTATAGATGGTTATGTGTTCATTACATCATGCCCATGTCAACATCATGAAGCTCCAACTCTTGTTCAAAGAATTCTGTCAACCCACGTCAGTTTCAAAGAAGTGATTTTTCGGGGTCGATTGAAAGAATATGAAGGTGAATCATGGAAATATGAGACATGGGTTTTGTGCAAGACGAGGTCATTTGGGTTCTTTTCAAGTGATTTCCTCAAATTATGAAGGATCTGGGAGATATCTTGGATCTTTAAACCATATTTTTCCATAATTCTAGTGGCGAGTGGGTTTGAGATCTGTGTAGCTTGGATCTGTGTGATCTCATTTGCATTGTATAAATATATTTAATCAGACCTTCAAAGGTTATCATATATCTTAGCATAGAAAGGGTTACATATTGAAGAGAATGATCATTGTAATCATTATAATCTTTTATGCTGGATTAAAGAGCTTGTTGTTGTAGATCAAGAGTTCTTTGTTGTAGTCTTTCTTGAAAGTATATGCCAAGAGAGGTAGGGGCCCCTGTCTTTGGTATACACTACCCAATTAGTTTCCTTTTTGTTGTGTGATTTTATTTCAGTATTTTTTCATTTCTTTTCTTTTTCATTTCTTTATGATCTTTCATCTATGCAAGTGTGGTTTCCCTACAGAGTTAGGCACTGAAGGCTGAGTTTCTTTAGTGATCACAAAAATGCTTGATTCTTGTTGGAAGCAGGATGAAGTGGAAAGAAGGATGATCGTGGGGAAAGAAAGCATGCGAAAAGTAAAGCAACAACTGGAAGGAAACGCAGCATGCACGCATGCAAGAAATCGTGCACAAGGAAAGCGACAACTAGATGGAGGAACAACACGCGCACATGGGAGGAAGACCTAACATCGGTAGGGTTAGGTTTTTGGTAAAAAATTGTAATGGTTGAAGATCCAAAGATGTATAAATACCTATACTGAGGTATTGTATAAGATTTCTGTATTTTTGAGGGATTTTGTAGTCGTTCTGATTTAGTTAGTATTTGGTTTTTCATTATCGTAGATATGTATGAAATGATGCGATATGTAATGTTTTTGTATGAACTATTTTGTAAGTTGTTGAGATAGAGGAGGGGAGAGAAGGTATATCCTGAGGATTATATCACAGGCTGACGAGCCTGTTGCGGTCTAGTTCGCCCCATATAGATCTTACCCATCTGAGGAGAATTGTAACCGCACAATGTTGTAGATGCAGAACTACCATAATAAAGAGCTGAAAGACAAATATTTGTGGACGTAGCCCAGGAGGGGGTGAACCATGGTAATGTCTATGTAATGATATGAATGCATGCATATCTTTATGCTATTTTTAGTAGTTAAATATTGTGCGTAATGAATGAATGGATTATTATATTGCTATGAAATATGGTTTTGTTATTAAGGAAATAAGTTTTTGAAGGTAATTCACAGTCGCAAATAACAGTAGGTTACAATCACAAGTTATAGTAAATGAATCTGAATATAAATATTATATCTCATACTCAATCCTGGGATGTAAACACCTGAGTCTTACATCCACCCATTAAAGCTATCTCGGGTGAGACTGTGCTGCGCATTTTGTGTGTTGTGTTGCCTTCTAGTTTACCAGGAGGGCCGATAGTTTTAGAGGCTTTGTTGGAAACTTGAATGACATGAACCCTGGGTCAATAAGACGATTAGAGTAGAATAGAGGAGAGTAACCAACAAATGGTTTCATTTATGTTTGTAGGAACAAAGGCGGATTGAGTAGATGAGATAGGTCGAGCGAGGAATGAGCAAAGAAAAGAAGAGAGAAATGAGCCATCAGAAGGGAATGTTGAGATCGTGGAACCATACGAAAGAAGAAATCAAAAGATGGTTGAGAACCAAAGGGCTAGATTTTGCATACAAATACAATAGAAACCCTAGAATAAAACCCCACAAATATCTGGACAAATATGTGTTTACTGATTTTCACAAAGTCTTTTTTTGTGACTTTCCACATCTATTGCAGGAGTGGATACTAAGGTTGAAGGATAACCACACAACGAATTGGATTCGACAGTTATATTAGACCCCAGTACAGATTGAGAAATTACAACAGGTGAACAACAAATTCACCCGCATAGTAGACTTTTGTCTTGACAGTATTGTGGCGGGCTTCATAACAGAGTTTGCAGTTGACACAATGAAGTCATATAGCGCAGTGGAGCACGAATTTATACGCGGACCTCAAGTAAGGTACATTCGATCACTGTATACATCTATTAAGATACTTCTATATAACAAAGTTGCAATGACAATGGAACCAGACAGCTAAACTTCCCTACGTGCAAGGGGGAAGGGGGGGAAGCATTGACAGAGAGAGAAGGAATGGAAGGAGATAAGGATAAGGGAAAGAAAGAGGAGGAAACTTTGGACCCGATCATGATGGACGACGACTGGATCAAGTGGATCTTGGTGTCAATGGGAAGGATGCATAGCAGAGTACCCTACCAATACAAGGTGAATGCCAAGAAGAGAGCCTTAGCCGCGAGGGAAGGCTTGGCGAGTGATGAGGAAGAGGTAGAGGATCTCTAGGTTGTGGAGAAGATTGAGGAAATCCTACGCACAACATATGAAAGGAAGACAAGAGGTCCAAGAGAGGGAGGAGAAGGAAACCATCCTATCCATATTAATGTCAGTGTGGAACCCATAAACCCATGTGCGACTAATACACCAAACATAACACCACCATTTAGACAATCGAACTTCGAAGGAAGTTCGACAATAAGAAGTACATCTACACAAGGAGCAAAAAATCAAGGATCCAGTCTAGGCAGCAGTAGTCAAGTATCTACACCGCATGGAGGAGGTATTAGTTCAGTACTCCAAATGGCAGGACATGATCCCACCATCAGGTTACCATAATTTCAAGGAGAAGCAACAGAAGACCCTGAAAAGCACTTGTTCATTTGTTCAAGGTATGGGAATCAAAATAGATCACTGATGAAGATACCAAACTTGCACAGCTAGATATTATGCTAAGAGACCATGCACTATAATGGTACATGAGTCTAGACACAAACAGTGCCCCAGAGATGACAAGGACACTAGCCGACATTAAGAAGTTATTAATAAATGAGTTCCAAAAGCCGAGCTCATAGGATCAGTACATGAATGGGATGATCGAAATAAGGTAGAAACCAGGAGAGTCTGTATGGGAGATCGATTAGAGATTCAAGCGACTGAAGGGAAAGTTAAAATACCTCATGACCGATATGCAACATCGACACCTGTTTGTCAAATAACTACTCCCACACTTAAAATACCCTTTACGACAACAAAAATTTTAGACATAGGGAGAGGTGCAGGCAACCTTGCAACTGGAAGAGAACCAGTACCAACATACAGACCTAACGATCGAGGAATTGAAGGAGGATTTGTAGAACCTAACATTTCATCTGAACCAGAATAAGAAAAAGGACAAACGAGAAGTCATTTGGTGTACCACATGCATAACATAAGGACACCACAAGAATGAATGCCCAACGTTCATGCAGTATATGGCAGCAGGTATGCCGAATCCATTACCACCGGGAGGACTATGGTGTGAAATATGAAAAAAACTAGGTCACAACCCTTATCATTGCACGATGATGCAGAAATACCAAACAGTCCCAAAGAGTTCATATTGTTGTCAGTCAGTAGGCCACGACGATAAAGATTGCAAAACTATGGAGCTGATGCGAGAAAGAACATCAGATGCATATAGAGTATAGGCCAATATGATGACTTGGCAAGTAGTGCCATAGTTCAATCCAGTCCCAACTCCATACAACACTGCGCAACAACAGTATAATACTGCGCAACAACCGTACAATAACATAAAGTCGCAGTACAACCCAACACAACCTTAGTACAATACTGCGCAGTATAATCAGACGCCACAATATAACACGCCAAGAGGCAATTGAGTAGGCTACAGAAGAGGAGGATGAGCTAGAGGAGGTTTAGGATGAGGTAGAGGACCAGTCACATGTCACAATTTTCAACAACCAGGAAATTATGCACGAGAATGTCCACTACCACCAGCAACTTGTATGTATTTTCATGCATCGAACCATGATACAGAGGAATGTCCGACCTTACTAGTAAATATTTAGGAAAAGAGGAATCAAAAACAACCAAAATGTTAAGTGGATCTCAGCCGAAGCAAGGGATGAAGGACAAAAAATAAACACAGACACTCGTGGAGGAGCTAGAAAGGGCACTTACGCAGTTCAACATGAACCAGAACAAAATCAGTGGGTGAAGAAAAACACCAAATGAAAAAATAAGTTCGACGCGCAGAAAGAGAAGGAGATATTCAAGAAATCCAGACAAGAATTTCATAAGGAAGACATGTCGTCGACTTCAACTGCGCAACAAGACAAGGAAGCACCAGAATATGAGATGCCTCCATCATTGGATCATACCAACGGGATGCAACCCATGGGACAAGTAAGTGTAATCAAAGGATTTTTTCAATCATGTGTAAAGGTATTAAGTGATACCTCATATGTGAAAATATTGCAAAACATACTAGAAAAATGTAGCAGCAAGACAGAAGAAAAGATAGAACCAAAAAAAATTAATCACCTACACACAAGAAGAATAACAAGTAGGGAATTTAGACTGAATGATAACATTGTGGATTTTAATATGGGAGGCATAATACTGGATCTAGTATCGAAAGTGAATGTATTACCAAAGAACACATGGAAATGCATGGGAGAACCAACATTAGGATACTCACCTGTCCAATTGAAACTAGCAAACCATCATAGAGTCCTACCAATCGGTAGACTGAAAGGAGTGATAGTATATCTTGATGGAGTATGCACTAAAGAAGACTTTGAAGTCATTGAAATAGTGGACGACACAACACCTTACTCAACGTTTCTTGGTCTGGATTGGGCATTTGACAACTAATCCATAATCAATTTGAAAACCAGGAAAATGACATTTGAGTCCAGAGAATATAGGGTCATCGCACCATTAGACCCATCATAAGGGGAGAGGTTTTTAGAACCTACTTTCCTAGAATTAGAGGAAATCGATCAGTTGTACAGAACAACTACGCATGATGAGGATTACGTAAACCCAACTATAGATGGGGTACTCAGTTGGTAGAGCATTACTTCATGTGAAACAGACTCAGACACCGGGTTAGAGAATTGGCAGCAGAGGCTACACAAATTATCCACATGAATATGTGCAAGAATAGACCGTGCAATAAGATGGGTAGGCACAGAAATCAGGGAACCACCTAGTTTCCATGGAATAAATGATTTGGAAACATTCTTGACACAATATGAATACATAGTGTTAGAGAACCAAAGACTATTATCACTTGAATTAGCACTTAAGGCGACACCCGCAAGATGGTGGGGCACACACAAGGAGACAATCACAGATTGGTACCAATGTAAGTGGTTACTGCGCATAAGGTTTGGCACAGAACAAAAAAAAAAAAAAATAGAAGTATGAAGGACAAGGGACACCAGTGGAACACTTGGAGAAGTGCAAAATGTTGTGGAAAATGACACCCCCAGAGGAATGGCCCCATTACTTCATACACACTCTAGAGGGCATACCAAGGAATTGGCATACAGACTAGGAATTGTGCAAGGGAACTGCAACCTGGACAACATTGCAACAAAATTTTTCAATCACTTTCTCATTTGAACATGAGAACCCCAACATAGACGCAACCCTTAAATGGATCAGAGGAGTAATATTCATCAAAGAACCAGAAGTACAATTGATCAAAGAAGAACAACATCGGAACAAACAGACAGTCAAGGACTTGTTGGCATGTTACCATGTACAGGAGGAAGCACCGAATGAAGATGATCCACGTGATATTTAGATCGAAGAAGTAGAAGGCGAAAGAGATGTGGAAGGCCCACCCATAGAATCTGAAATCAATTCCGTGTCGATCAAGGTAAATAAAGTTAACATCGAGATAGCTAAGCAACCCAAAATGGCTATCATTAGAGATTACTAGGATGAGAAAATAGTAGAAATCATCACAGAGTTGTTGAACGAATACAGTGACCTCTTTCCCACAACATTCATAGAGATGAATGGTATAGCCAGAGAGCTAGGATAAATGAATATACCACTCAGACCTGACGCGAGACCTATTAGACAATGAACCTACAGATTGAACCCAATATATAAACATAAATTCAAAGCTAAGATTGACAGGATGCTCGAAGTCTGCATCATAGAACCAGTTGAGGAGTCAGAATGGATAATTCTAATGGTAGTATAGGAAAAGAAACAAGGAGGGATTAGGATATGCATCGACTTGAGGAAGTTGAATGATACATGCCTACACGACCCATTCCCTACATCATTCACGGATGAAGTGTTAAAGAATGTGGGAGGACATGAAGCTTACTCATTCACTGATGGATTCTTAGGCTACAATCAGATTAAGATAGCACAAGAGGATAGATACAAGACCATGTTTGCAATAGAATGGGGATCTTATCAGTACACAGTCATGTCGTTTGGACTGAAGAATGCACTAGCAATGTTCTCTAGAGTGGTCATCGCATCATTTAAAGAATTCATCCATCAATTTCTTGAAGTATACCTGGATGATTGGACAGTCTATAGTCTGTTGAAAAACCATGTGGAAGTTTTACGGATGATGTTAGAAAGATGCAAACAATGTCATATATCACTGAATATAAATAAATGCATATTTGGAACACCGTTTGGGATACTATTAGGTCATATAGTATGAAAACAAGGTTTATTAGTAGATTCAGTAAAGATCATAGTCATTGCTAACTTGCCAGCACCAAAAACAGTCTGTCAGATAAGAGTGACCTTAGGACACACATGATACTACAGGAAATTCATCAAAGGATATGCACAGATCACTGCACCGATGGAAAAGTTGTTAAGGAAGGATAAGAAGTTTCAGTGGAATGATGAGTGTCAACACGGTCTAGATACCTTGAAGGAAAATATGGTTATCGTGTTGATATTAGTATTTCTAGACTAGGAGAAGACATTCCACGGGCATGCAGATGCATTAGCCATAAAAATTGGAGCTATCTTGGCACATCTAGGAGTGGGAGACTTGGATCACCTGATAGCATTTGCAAGCATAAAACTATCAGACTCATAACATAACTACAACACTATAGAAAAAGAAGGCCTAGGCATGGTCTATGCACTGCAGAAGTTCAGGCATTACTTATTGGGAAAACACTTTAATATGTTCACAGATCACCGAGCCCTGAAATGCCTAGTCAACAAGCCAGTTTTGGGGGGGAGAATATGTCGATGGTTACTGCTATTTCAAGAATTTGACTTGGAAGTAATAGTTAAACTAGGAAAATTGAATGCATGACCTGACCACCTATCAAGGGTCACGAATGGAGAAGAACCTACGAATTTAGAAGACAACTTTCTAGATGCACAACTATTCTCAGTACAGATTGCTGATGAATACTTAATAGACATCATTCAGTACTTGAGTACAGGTATTGCGCCGCAAGAGTATAGCATCGCGCAGAAGAAAAACCTGGTAGTTCGCGCGATCGACTATCAACTGATTGCAGGAAATTTATATAAGAGGGATGCAGATAGCATCTTGTGAAGATAAGTGTTAGAGAAAGAAAGAACAAGAGTCTTAGAAGAATCCCACGATGGAATATCAGGAGGGAATTATGCAGGTAAAGCTACCGTGCAAAAGGTATTGTGCGCGGGACTATGGTGGCCAATGATTCACAGAGACTCGAAGGAGTATTATCAAAGATGCGATGTCTGTCAAAGGGTAGGCAAACCCAAAATAAGGGACAAGATTCCATTAAGACCATAAGTAAAATTACAACCATTTCACAAGTGGCCAATAGACTTTGTGGGATCAATCAACCCATCCGCAAAAAGAACAGGGGCTCGGTACATTATCACCACAACGAAATATTTAACAAGATGGGCGGAAGACCCACCAGTAAAAGATTGCAGTGCAGAAACAACAACACATTTTTTGTTTGAACACGTAGTCACCAGATTAAGGTGCCCAAGAGTTTTGATGAGAAACGAAGGCACACACTTCATAAAAAACACCATCCGCGCGATGACTGAAGAGTTTAAATTCCATCATTAGAAGATCACACTGTATCATCCACAAGCATATGGAAAAGTGTAAGCCTTCAACAAAATTCTGGAGAACACATTAAAAAAGATCTGTAACGTCAACAGAGATGACTGGGACCTCAAAGTAACAGTAGTATTATGGGCATATAGGACTACATGCAAAAAGTTGACAAGGCACACACCATTTAAATTGGTTTATGGCCAAAAAGCAGTGGTGCCATTAGAATTCTTAGTACCAATCTTGCGCGTAGCATCCATCACACAAATGAAAGAACAAGGCACAATACAGAAGAGACTGAATCAGTTACTGGCCATGGAGGAAGACTGAATATTGGTAGGATTCCACCAACAAGTTCAAAAAGAAAGAGACAAATCTTGACATGATAGACACATCAAGAAGAAGACATTCAAGGAAGGAGATCTAGTACTGATGTATGACAACAAATCGTTTCAGCACCCGGGAAAGCTCAGAATGCATTGGTTAGGACCGTACAAGGTAAAATATGTCACAGATGGATGAGATGTACAGTTAAGAGATTTAGAAGGTGCAGAAATCAGAGGAATGATCAACGGGAGATGAATGAAGTTGTACAAGGACAATCGACCATCCACCACGCAATAAAAATAAAATAAAAAGAAATAAAAAGAAANAAAGCTCAGAATGCATTGGTTAGGACCGTACAAGGTAAAATATGTCACAGATGGATGAGATGTACAGTTAAGAGATTTAGAAGGTGCAGAAATCAGAGGAATGATCAACGGGAGCTGAATGAAGTTGTACAAGGACAATCGACCATCCACCACGCAATAAAAATAAAATAAAAAGAAATAAAAAGAAAAAAATCGAAAAAGAAAAAAAAGGAAACAAAATAAAAGTGGGCATAGTGCGACAGAGGTAGAAAGGCCACATGAGTTTAGAAACACAAATTCGGAAAAGGGTAACAGTCACATCAAATGGGAAACGAGCAGGAAAAGGAAAGTTGACAAAAGCAGGATGACATGACAGCACTAGGCGGAATTAAAGGATGACAAGGACCGATGGGATGCCACATTAATCGTGCCAATTGGAGACGACACAGCAGGAGTGATGGAAAGTATGAAACCACCAAAGATTCATTGAACCCGCATTTATGGTGCATTAAAATGATAATGGAGGAAGCGTCCTCGACAAGCTTCATGGGAAAAACATACAACACATAAGCGAGGGAGCCAATAGTCTATTCATGAAGAGAGAATAGATAGAGAGCGACAGAGGCTAAAGAACATAGAGAGATTTCATGGAGACCACAAAGACCGTTTGAGTCCAGCAGACATTCAACACACCACCATGACACCGCCTAAGCAAGTAGAAGCGAGCCAGACTGCCAGGAAGACCAGAGTTCAAACTAGGTCGCGAGGACAGGCGAAATAAGGTGAACAACAACCATCAGAGGTCATCAATATCCATGAAATCCCATCCCTAGAAACGATACCAGTACAATCGATGATGATACTGGAGGAAATTCAACATCCAACAATAGAGGCCATTTATATAGATACTCCAGTAGCGGTGCAGGAGCCACGGAACTAAGAAGAAGAAATCTTGAAAGAGATGCAACCAGAGAATACAGAAGCAGCTTCAAAATTCAATGGCACGACGTTGAAGCCAACAACAGTAGTGGAGCCAGATGAGTCTCAAACAACCATCTCATAACACCCAGCAGGGGAGATAGGTGAAGATGTCTCATCTTGGCCAGAATGGGTTACATAGGAGCAACCAGAAGTCACTGGAACATCGAGCCAGCCATCACTGTAGTAGAAAGACAAATACAGATACCAAGGTCACCTCGCAAGAAACCTGCAGCAGAAATTGTTCTACCGTGCATACCAATTGGGGTACATGTAGGACCAGAGCTACTAGACCATGTTGGGAAGCTCAAATATTCATACCACGATGTAGCAGACTAGGCAAAGTTCCTGGAACTTACACAGAGGATCTTCACATAGACCACAGGTAACCAATCAACCAACCATACCAGTGGGCAACTGGGCTGGAGAAAATGGGAAATCTAGGTCTGCTGGACCTACCATATTTTGGTAGAGGCCAATATGCAACAACATGCGTCAAACAACTGTTATAAGTCACACATGGATGGGGCATATGGCTAGACAAGCACGTTGCCATAGTCGTTGAGCTTATTTCCCAAATAACAGGATTACCAATCCGAGGTATGGATACCGTGTTGTTTTTGGATGAAAAAACCAAGGAGAAAGCACTAGCAGAAGAGATGAAGAAGAAGTATGGCACCACCATGGGGACAAGATGGATCATCATCAAATGAATCAACAATGCACCCACACAATTGGGTACGAAAATCTTAACCTGCAATCTACTCAGAAAATTTCGCAGGGAGGAAGTCCTAGCTAGAGTTGTTGCAGTTGAAGCCCAGTGTGC
Organism: Picea mariana; assembly: GCA_032191745.1. NCBI lineage: Eukaryota > Viridiplantae > Streptophyta > Pinopsida > Pinales > Pinaceae > Picea > Picea mariana. The sequence continues at coordinate 107,377 of JASDQU010372053.1, read as the reverse complement.
AGAAGGCACCTCAATGAGCCAGGTGCCATACTTATTGAACTTCTTCCTAGAGGACTGCAAGGATGCGTAGGACCTAGGCACATAGTTCCACTACTCATGGTTGATTACCTTAATAGCCTTCATGAGATGGAACGAGCCAAGGTATGTAATTTTTTGTACTAGACCAAAGCCACAAGGAGTCAGGTACTTGTTGCTCAAAGTTAGGAAAGACTTGAGGAACAAGAAGGTGAATGGATCCATTTTTTAGGGATACCTATGCGACCTATAGGAAGAAATCTCCAAGACGTGGAGAATTACACCAGAAGTTGTCACACAATATGTGGGCATCGCCAAATTCCAGGCAACACAACAAACAATGTGGATACATGTAAAGAATGATCCAGTGAAACAATGGTTGCAGATGTGATACTACATCACATAGGGTGATATTAACATGGTCATCAGTGAATGGTCCAAGGAATGGAGGATTCTATCCATTACCTAGGAAGTACCGGAAAGAACAGTAGAGGAAGAGGTAGAGAAGGGAGAAACAAAGCCTCCATAAATCCAAGTGCCCAAGAAACCAAGAACGGGCCAAGGCAAGCCAACACAGGTAGATGAAGGGCCAAAGAAGATAGGGACCCAGAAGGGGAAGAAGGAGAATACATAGTCGACCAAGGAACAACAGAAATAGGTTGAGGGAGAGTAGGAGACCGCCTCAAATACAAACACACAAGAACAAGGGGGAAATAAGAGACCAGCCACACAGACAAGAGGCACGTGCAAGAAATCAAAGGCACAACGAACACCACTAGAATATACGATCACGAATGACGATGGGGAGATGATCACCAGAATGGTCTAGGATTGTCTAGCTGAGGACTTCGACCATGTTGTACGTCATAGGGACAAGATCCAAGAGGAGTTGGTAGACATACAACAACTCATCAAACAAATTGGAAAAGGGAAGATAGCAAGAAGCAGTAGGGGCATAGAGCCATCAACACCATAGACCGAGGAAAGAGTGGAGGTAGAAGAACGAGATCCAATTCACTCATTACCACACTCAAATGCAACATTCTACATCACACCTAATATGTTGCGCATGGACGAAATTGTGGGGCAGACACCCTTGAAGGATTTAAGCCACATCCAATTGGTCTTGACGCCGATGCCATCCAGGGCACTAAACAAGTTGCAGGTTAGCGTCGACCACGAGGTACAGTCTCATGCACACAAATACTTAGTCAAATTACAACAAGAAACAGTGAAGTGAGAGGCACTGGAAAAATTCTATGAGTAGGCCAAGTCTGAAACTCAAGAGGAAAGAGAATGCCGGAACGAACTGGAACAAAGAGTAGGAGAAATTTTTGAGAAGCTTCCAAACACTGCGCAGGGGAATGAAATTGTAGTAGTGGAAAAGATTGATTAGATTATGCAAGAAATCGAGCAATACCAGAAGGAGATTGAGAATCTCCATGAGAAACTCATACCAACTATGCCACCAGAAGTGAAGAAGAAAAGAAAGCAAGAACAAACATCACAGTTGCAGGAGAAAGAGCAACAGGTTAGCATAGCCGCTGACGTGTTCGACAAAGCAGTGCATATTTGGACCAGGTTGGAGGAGGATCCAAGTTCCAACGATGGGACAAGGAATATGAAAGGATCAATGTATCGATCCAAGAGCTCAAGCAGAATCATAAGACAATACCAATCCCAGAATGAGTCATAGGGATGTAGGAGATGAAGAAGCTATAGGCATAACTCATCACTGCACAAATGCAGAAACATGAGAGTCAGGCTCAAATGGAGCCATTATAGGAGCAGGTAGCAAAAGTACTGGCACAAGTAGAGGAAGCTAAGACACAGATAGCACAGACCCAGGCAGAATGTGCAGGATTGATTAGCGATGAAGCGGCAATCTAGGTAGTGGACACAATCAAGGGGAAGACCGTGCAGACACTGACACAAGCAACAGAGCTCAAGGAAAATTTCCAGACGATCACCAAGGAGATCGAGTAAGTTGAGAAGGATTAGATGGCTCGATATGAGCCACATGTCAGTTTTGGGGGCCTGTTGGCAGTAGGCTGAAGTGGAAATAAGGATGATCGTGGGGAAAGAAAGCGTGCAAAAAGTAAACAAGCAGCTAGAAGGAAATGCAACATGCACGCATGCAAGAAAGTGTGCACAAGGAAAACGACAGTTGGATGGAGGAACAACACGCGCACATGAGAGGAAGACCTAATGTTGGTAGGGTTAGGTTTTTGGTAATGAATTGTAATGGCTGAAGAGACAAAGATGTATAAATATAGATACTAAGTTATTGTGGAAGAGTTCTGTATTTTTGATGGATTTTGTAGTTGTTCCGATTTAGTTAGTAGTTGGCTTTGCATTATCGTATATATGTATGAGATGATGCGATATGTAATTTTTTTGTATGAACTATTTTGTAAGATGTTGAGATAGAGGAGGGGAGAGAAGGTAGATCTTGGGGATTATATTGCATGCTGAGGAGCCTGTGCGATCTAGTTCGCCTCATATAGATCTTACCCATCTGAGGAGAAAAGTAAGTGTGTGACGTTGTAGATGCAAAACTACCATAATAAAAGAGTTGAGAGCCAAATATTTGTGGAAGTATCCCAGGAAGGGGTTGTTAGGACGGGGGTAGACCTAGGTTTCAAATCTTAAACTAGTGCACCAACAAAACCCTAACTATCGGCCCTTTCTGCAATACCTGCGAAGCCGATGAAGTCTCACCCGAGGTATAGGTAGGGGTGGTTGCAGGAATCAGATGTCCACAACCTTAGTTGAGACATAGATCTGTGATTATAACACCTTAATAGATCACTTAGCAGTTATAGTTCATTAATATTCAGTCTTATTTACAACCCAACTAAACCCTAACAATAGATCAACACAGTATTCACACAGATCCAATAGATTCAAGCACTAAGCATACCAACATAGATTAGATCTAAAATTCATTCACATTATTCAACACTAGGCTACCATATTAGATTCCTCTAAGCATACATTAGTGCACTAAGCATTTAACTACATAAACAAGAGAGCAACCATAAATCACAAAGCAACCACAACATCTGATATACATGGTTCACCCCCACCCTGGGGCTATGTCCACCAACTCTTCTTCTTTATTTATTTCTGTCAATCTTCTACATGCACAGAGCCATGATATCTTACTCCATAGAGGATAGGAGATCTACGCACACTTCTCTATATCCTCCTTCCCTTAGTTACATCACAAAGCCTCTTCATAGTCTCTTACAATCACTTGCACTTAGCTCTACAAGTTCTCAACATAGCATGCACAAAGCACTTACAAGTTGCAGTTAGCATAGTGTCTAGCCTCTCTTCGATCACATAGATTGAACTACTTCCTACATCGCCTAGATTTCTATTTATGCATTACAAAAAGGGCATAAACATAGGTAAACCCATGGGCATACATCCCCATACACTTTACATAAGCCCAAAACCCAAAAAGCCCTAAAAACGGGTTGAGATCCTGCGATTTCTGCTTCGAATTGTGCTCTGCCTTTGAAAGCCTTTCGAAGTCCCAAAAGTAGGTCAAACATGAACAAGGATGCTCAAAACTTGGTCAAGGGACAACAGGCCCCCAACACTCACCTGTGACTCATATCGAGTCACTCTAGTCTAGGTAGCTCTACCTCAAAAGCCTCGAGCTTGGCTTGAGATGCATCAACCTGTTGCTACGCCATGACATCATGTTCAACGAACTCTTGGATTACTTCTTCATTGACAGGTCTCTTTAAACATTGTTCAGCTGGAGTGATGACTTGCTCCAGTTCTTTTCCTCGGCCTTCAAACTCTATGAATATTTGGCAAGCCTCATCCTTTGTTGGTTGGAGCCTCTGAGTCACTTCCATGACTTTTCTCTTAATGGTGTGGACCTATTGTTGAGCAGTGCATTGTTCTTGGGATTGCTTCATCCTCTCAATGGATGACAGGGGATTTAACTTCACCTGTAATGTTTCTTCTTGTGCTTTGACTCCTAGAGTTGTGACTCCAATGCCTTCAGTTCAGGATCCTTAGTGAGTTTCTCATAAGTCTGGGCATTGTGATCACTTATCTATTTACATTCCATGGCGAGGGCCTTGATTCTCTCAACTGTGCTTCGAGTAGTTGATTCTCTTTGATATCATACATCCTGCAGAGTGTTGGGCACTGTTCGTAGCTCTAAGTCTGCTATTATTTGTTTAAGTTGCTAGATAGATTTTGTGAGCTAAGCTACTTGATGCTCCACTCAGTCTTTTTCCTTTGGCTCTAAGCCCGTCACATAGCGAAGTGATTTGTCGACTGCTTCTTTGACTCCAAGTTTCTCTGCGAGCAACTTCTCTTTTTCTTACTTGACCTATGCCCTCTCTTCTTCAAACTTGGCTTGAAGGTCATCCTTCTCCTTTTGTGTGACCCGAAGTTTCTCTACCATTTCTTATTGGCTTGTTTCAGGGCCGTTGTGGCCTGGTCTTTCTCATCTTGTGCTAAAAAAAGGTGAGCTTCAATCACATCATCTAGTCTGCGGAGTTGGGAAGGCTCATCTCCCAACTTTGGTTCTTCTAATGGTGGGGGCGCAGTGGATACTGCACGGCTAGATTGAAGGGCCTATTGTAGCCCTCATATTTCAACCTCGATCATGTCATACATCTCCTCCTACTTGGCTTCATGTTTCTGCAAGATGTCTTGCGAGGCGTCTACTACAGTTGTGATGATGAAGTCAAAGTCAACTACAGTGAGCATAGTCTGTATCTTAGTCAAGGTGGATCTGTATTTCTTTTAGGAAGTGGGTTTCATGGGGGAAACCTTAATTTTGTTCAAGGGATCAGCTTCATCAATAGGATCCCTAGGTAATGTTACTTCACCCTACTTTTGTTGATCTTCTTTTCCATGGGTCTCTTTTTGATCTACTTTGTCATCACCCCTTCGACCAAGTGATACTGAAGAAGTTTCTTCTGATGCACTGCTCAAGTTTTGGACCTCTTCGGTCTTCTTCCTTCTGGTGGGTCCAGGAGTATCCTTTGCTTCATGAGTGGTCTCAGGGATGTCAATTAGTTCAGGGTCTGACATTTCTGTGGGGTCAGCGGGGATGAGGAGCTTTGCAAACCAGTCCTTGGTTATCTCCTTGAGGTCCTCCTCTGTGAGCTTGTAGTATGACTGAAGTTCTTCTTTATGCTCATTTGCATGCGTGGTGATATAAATGAAGTGCAGATCTGTGTGAAACTTCATGAGGGGTCGGAACTGATGTAGGGTGTTTGGCGTCATGCGAGGGACAACTTCAATAGCCCTCTTCAGTTGGAGATAATATGTATGAAAGACCACGTTTGACTGCCATTGTTTTCCCATATCACTTGAGTACCAAAACATGGTGAACTACGCAGCGAGCATATCGAATGGCTAAATGTTTGGGAAGGTCTCAACTTCCGACATCTCCCAAGAGGTAAATTCAATGAGGATCATGAGCTAGCTAAAGTGGAACTCATAGCCCTGATCCTGAGCTTTGCGGCAGTTTAATTCTAGTTGGTTGACCAAGTACTTCACCCAGTTCATCTGGAGTCCTTCTACACATTTCCCAGTGAGGTCAACAATGAATCCTGTGACCTGTGTAGGTCTATTCTTTCTTACAAGATTTCCTGGGATCAGCGGGTAGGCTAGGCACACTGCGCCATTCTGGATGGAATCTACTTTGTAGCCTCACATTCCTTATATGTGTCTTTGATATTCTGTGCCAATGAACGATCTATAGCCTTCACTAGGTAGAAGTCCTATGGGTCGGGTCCCTGCATGCTCAATTCGGTGATCCTATGGATCAACGTCAGATCAACTATGATGCGTCGGTCTAGCCATAGGTAGCCACCATGGTAACATGAGAGAAGGATCTTAACACATGTGTTAACCTCCTGGTGCCTTCCAAAGTATGGAATCTTCATTACATTCAAGAGAGTGGACTGTGTGAAGTTCATAGTCCATGGCTGGGGGATTATTTTTGAGTTCTTCCCCTTCGTCTTGGTCAAGTATTTGTAAGGAGCAAGCATACTATGGTTCTTGCAGTCTCCTAGGTTGAAGTCATTTAAATTCAACATCGTGATCTTATCTTGATGTGCTCTTACTGCATGTATCCCCTTCGTGAGGTACACAGTAACCAAGGTATAATCAAAGTCTCTTGGGACACTATCACGACTCACCGCACCAGCCAGAGGCGGGATGTAGTCAGGTAGGATGGTCGGGATTAGATTCACGTTTTCCAAGTCATCTCAATGCTTGGTTCTCTTCTCTACTGTCGGTCGGGATGGTCCATATCCGCAAGCAGTCGACGAAGATTCTTTCACTCCTCTCATTGATGACACTTGAATACCTACAGACATTAATTTTTCGTCCATGAGATCGATGAGAACTTCTTTGATGGATTCCTCTGCGGTGTTGAGCTCGTCCGACATACACGCTTAGATTGGATAACTCGGGTGGATGAATGAGTGGGTAATGCAATGGAATAGGTGTTGATCTCAATAAAAACAGTGCGGTAGTAATGAGTTGGCTTGGATACAATTCACAAAAGTTTTCTCGGTGCAATAGTCGACGAACTAAGTAAGCACAATGTCACAGATCTCTCCAATGGATGAGAGGCCTTCATCAATGTAGTTTTGTCCGTTGTGGCGCGGTCCCAACAGTTTGATAGCGAGTCTTTGGGCCATTACTATTGTTCTAACCATTTGGTTCGTCGGGATAATGGTTATAATGCTTTCAACAACTATATCGCTTCACCATGGAAAAGTGCCATGTTGCGTTGTTCTGATATCCTGATGAAGTTCCAGTCTTGCAAACCTTCCTTCTACGAAGTCCCCTCTAGAACCTTCTGTACCTTTCTATCTTTTCTCTCTTCTTACTGAGATTTCTAGCCTTCTTCCCAGTGATCTTCATCTCAGTATTCCTCTTTCCATTATGATTCTTATCTCCTTTTGGCATAGTAACTTAGCGTTGTTGAGATTCTTTCATAGGGTTAGAGAGTAATACGACTTCTCTATCTAGGGTAGGTGTTCTACTCGTCTGTGAGTCTTCTTGTGTTCTTTCAACTTCGACATCCAAGTTTCTAGTTCTAAGTAGCTTCGATCTGTTCTCATGTTCTTCAATCAAGTGTGCTATCCTCCTCGTCATAAAAGATTTTAATTCTTACTTCTTCAACTCTAAGACTTCTTCTTTTGTCCTTCTGGCCTGATCCATTTCAATTCAAGGTTTTCCTAGTAATATAGAAAATGGGGCGTTGTTCTCAATAAATTTAACAATCTCAAAATCTTCCTTTGTCAAGATTCCATGAGCACTCATAGATATCTGGGTGAGTCTTCCACATAGGGTTATCAACTTTCCTCTAAATAATCCTATTCGTCCCAATGAAGGAATCATAGCAAGCTTTCCTAAAGTTTCCCAAGTTCTTTCTATCATGATATTTACTTGTGTTTCTTCATCCAGAACACAGTCAATGTCAAAGTCTCCTATTCTTTCTTCTATGCATTCTTTTTCTTGGAAGATCTCTGAGAAGTTGATATTTCTGTGATCATTTAGGGTTTCTTTCATTTGTAGCAATACATTCTCTAATTCTTTCTGGGGTTCTGCCATGGTCTCAGTTTCTTGACCTCACTTAGGGTTTTCTTGTCTCATATTCATTCTTTCAAGCTTAGAAATAATTCTAGGGAAATCTAAAACTTCATGATCCATGGCTTTACAACAAAGACAACTAAGTCTTCTACCAGGGCATTCCTTAGCAAGATGTCCTGGTCTTTTGCAACTGTAACAAAGGGTTAGTCTTCTTTTTCTTTGAAATAATCCCCAGCCTTTCTTGTACTGCACACTAGGATCATAGTAGTTAACCTGCAAAAGATTATTTCTAGGTTCTTGCATCCATTTTTTAGTCCAAACATTCTTTTTATGCATATGAATAACATATCTTTCACTATTTTTGTCAGATCTACTCATATCAAACCTTCTTTCATCTAGTTGTGCCCTACTTTTCAAGCTAGGACAAAATTTATCAAACATACCTAGATCCATACTTTTGAAACAAAAAATTCCATTTATTCTACCTTTTCAATCAAAACCTTTCATTGTTCTTACCTTTATCAGAGAACAAATCTTTAAGATCTTACTTCTTTAACCAAAACTTATTAATTTACTTTTATCAGAGAACAAATATTTTAGGTCTTACCTCTTTTCTTCAAATCTGACTTTTCTTCTTGGCACAGATCTTTACAGGTCAAGTAGAATACTGCACACTAGGGAAACAGATCTATGCACGGAGATTTCTCTCCTCCAGTTCCTAGCAATCACAATTTCAGGTCCCGGCAACAGAACCATTTGTTGGGACGGGGGAAAACCTAGGGTTCAATGCTTACAACAACACACCAACAAAACCCCAGCTACTGGCCCTTTCGACAACACCTGCGAAGCAGATGAAGTCTCACCTGAGTTAGAGGCAGGGGTGGTTGCAGGACTCAGATGTATGCAACCTTAGACGGGACATAGATCTGTGATTCTAACACCTTAACAGAGCACTTAGCAGTTATAGTTCATTAATATTCAGTCTTATTTTACAACACAACTAAACCCTAACAATAGATCAGCGCAATATTCACACAGATCCAATAGATTTAAGCACTAAGCATACCAACATAGGTCAGATCTATCATTCATTCAAATTATCCAACGCTAAGCTACCATATTAGATTATTCTAAGCATCAATCAATGCACTAAGCATTTAACCACATAAACAAGAGAGAAACCATAAAGCACAAAGAAACCACAACACGAGATATGCGTGGTTCACCCTCACCCTGGGGCTAGGTCCACCAACTCTTCTTCTTTATTTATTTCTGTCAATCTTCTACATGCACACAACCATGATATCTTACTCCACATAAGACAGGAGATCTACGTGCACTCCGCTAGATCCTCCTTCCCTTAGTTACAGCACAAATCCTCTTCACAGTCTCTTACAATCACTTGCACTTAGCTCTGCAAGTTCTCAACATAGCATGCACAAAGCACTTACAAGTTGCACTTAGCACAGTGTCTAGCCTCTCTTCGATCACATAGATCGAACTACTTCCTACATCGCCTAGATTTCTATTTATGCATTACAAAAAGGGACTAAACATGGTTAAAACCATGGGTCGACATCCCCATACCCGTTACATAAGCCCAAAACCAAAAAGTCCTTAAAAAGGGGCCGAGATCCTGTGATCTCCACTTCGACTTGCGCTCCGCCTTCGACAACCTGTTGAAGTCCCTAAAGTAGGTCAAACATGACCAAGGATCCTCAAAACTTGGTCAAGGACCAACAGGGGTGAACCATGGTAATGTCTGTGTAATGAGATGAACGCATGCATATCTTTATCCTCTTTTCAGTAATTAAATATTGTGCTTAATGAATGAATGGGTTATTATATTGCTATGAAATATGGTTGCATTATTAAGAAAATAAGTTGTTGAAGGTAATTCACAGTCATGAATAACAGTAGGTTACAATCACAAGTTATAGTAAATGGATTTGAATATAGATCTCATATCTCATACTCAATCCTGGGCTATAAACATATGAGTCTTACAACCACCTGTTAAAGCTATCTCGGGTGAGACTGTGTCGTGCATTCTGTGTGTTGTGTTGCCTTCTGCTTTACCAGGAGGGCCGATAGTTTTAGAGGCTTTGTTGGAAACCCAAATGACATGAAACCTAGTTCAATAAGAAGCTCAGAGTAGAATAGAGGAGAGCAACCAACACTGCTCTTGATTCTCAACCAAAAGAATGTGGTTAATGGTTGAAATATAAACCCAACGACCAAAGTTGAATTATGTAGCCTTTCATTTTTGCAATTTCATTTTTTCTAGTTTGTTTGGTTGTGTAGTGTGCATAAGAGATATGAATGTTTGTTAACCATGAGAATCCAAGAGATAGCTAAAAATCCATAGGACTCGACCTACAACATAAGATCATCTAATTTTAATTCATGTTCTTGACATTTGTTTTCCATCTTTATTATATTAAAGTTAGTTTCCTACTCCTGCATATATTTTGTCACCATCTCACAAGCTTACAAACTCCCTGGTTGACAATTTAATGTAAAGAAATTTAAGCAATTGAATTGCCCGAAACTTTTGGCACCATTGTCGAGGAGATGCTAAAGGGAATAGGCATTGCTAATTTGGTTTCCATTCCTTTCATTTAAGTTTGATGCATGAAAAGGGGAAAGCTACTTATGTTAACAGATTAATTGGTGACAACATGGTCTTAGTAGCATGAGGCATTTGAGTACATGCTTTTCCTTGAAATTTGTTTTGTAGGAGTTCGAGTTTTTTACTCAAAATACCCCCCCATATACTAAATCATGTCCAAGATAGGTATTATCAACCAATAAGAAGCCTTCAAGAATAATCAATCATTTTTTGAGTAAAGGATGACATACCCCTACAAGGATATTATCAAATCCTTGCCCACACTCCATAATTGTTACCGGGGATGAGTCTACATTTCAAGAAGCAATAGAAGAACAGAGGATCCATAAAAATATTCCACGGGAAGAGGATATGGAAGTTTTTTCTAACAATCTATGTGAGAAGATAAAATAAATCAAAGAGTCATGCACCACATCAGATGAAGAGCAACTACTAGAGATAGAGATCAAAGAATTTATGGCATGCTTATCACCAGATCCCTTGTGCATTACAGAGTGTGATGACCAATTTTCCAAAGAACTTCATGGCATGGAAATCAATGAGAACCCAAGGAGTGTTGGGCCCTTCATTTTTGGATTAGAAGCTATGCAAGAAGGATTGTAGTCCTAGTTTTTGTTTAGCATGAGTTGTCCAAGCTACTGAAGAAGCTGGACAGTAGAGCAAGGAAAAGTAACAGAAATTAGTTGCAGAAAAGGACAACGCAATGCCAGCAAGGAAAAAGTGGTTGCAAAAGAACAAGAAAGCATGTGATACCAAAGCCAGAAGACCCTACTCATCTTATATATATGAGATGTATATGATTTTAAAAGGGTTCAGGTTGGGTTCAGGTTGTTGCTGGGTTGTTAGTGTTGTTGTTTTTCTTCTTGTTGTTGTCTATTGTTGATAAGTTGGGTTTTAGTTCTGTAAATGTAATTTGTATACAATTTTGATTAAATAGAGCTCTGTGACATGGGTCTAGAGACAAAATTATGTAATAGAACATTAATTTGTATCTCTGAGGTTGTATCTGATAAGATCTGATGATAATATATAAAGAAGGATCCAAAATTTGAAATATTATGCGCCATTTTGTGTTTATGCTTGTGTGTTGTATCTTCACAGTAATTCTTTATGCTTCATAAGTTCCATATGATGTTCTTGTGTATGAATGATTTTTGCAACCTAAGTAGCTACAATTCCTGCGTGTATGAGCTCAGGTTTACTCTGTAGTTGTCTTGTCTTGCACAAGATCATGGTGAATCTTGAAGGTCCAGTGAACCCACCTAAGTATTCTCCTTGCCCTTCCCTATCCTTCTATCTTGGTTTCACTTTGGGTGAGACTTATTCTCTTCGAAGAAGACGAAAATGCCAGTGCTCTAGACTAAACAATACCTTTTGTTGGTAACCTGAGAAGGAACCCGGTCTGATCAATTCTGCGCCAACAAAATGCTTTCATTGTCAGGACCTGTGTTAAAAGGGAACCTGTAGGGAGGATGCTTCCACGGATTCACAGATCTAAAATTCACCAATAGTGGGAAAGAAATTGCGACACCTTCATATGGAAAGAAGCAATGTTGGGAAGGAAATCTGCGAAATATACACGAGAGACAGTATTTTACTCAGAAAGATCGAGTGACCAGTACGCGATATTCTAGGTTACGTTCCTGGAAGAAATTTTCCACTGGATAGATAGGCTCCAAGAAGCTCCAGAATTCCAAGGATGAGTCAAGAGGACCTGTACTTGGGATACATATAAGATTGTAGCACTTCATCAGCTGGATCATCCAGTCACGTGAGCGATTGATTTCTGGGTCAATACCACATTAGAAGGATACATTATTAAGTTTGCAGCTGAGAATCACCAATCATTTTCACGAGCAGAAGTGGATTTCAAGAAATATGCAAGGGGAAGATTGTCGACAGAAATCTCCCTGTGGATTAAGGTTTTCTTGATGGAAGAGGGGAGTTGACTATGGCCCCGACTAAGATGGTTGTATAAACACCCTCGCTTGGGGTAGGGCGAGTTTGGGGTGGATTCATGGTCTGAAAGAGGGAAAAGGTTTATTTGACAAACGAGGGGAACAACAATAAATGGACTCAAGAGACGAGCGAGCCTTGAAAAGAGCTGCCATAGTTGAGAAGTGGTGGCGCGGTAAGATAAAGAAAGCAGTAAAGTAATCTGAGAAGTTGCAGAAAGAAGTCAGACCAGGAGAAGTAGAGGAAGGATAGGTGGAAGAGTTGTGTAAGATGAGAAGACAGGAAAGACTGGCCAGTCAAAGATTAAGTGAGAGAGAATCTTAGAGAGAAAGAAGTCCCCAGGAGCGTGGATAAGAAGGAGAAGGTGTAGAAGTAAGGGAGAAGGAATCCGACATGGATCTTGAAGAGGAAAGAGAAAATTCAACCCCGATTCCAGGAAATATCGAGAATCCAACTGAAGAGACCACTCCAGAGGAAGAGAATGAGACCCCCCAGATCAATGAAACCCTCCCCGAAGCCAGTGGCACAAACCCCGAATCACCCATACCCCAAGTGTCTTCTATACAAGTGGTAAATTCGATACTGCCCTCTTATGATAATTATGTTTTAGTACAACTACTTAGTCAGTCACGACCAAGAAGTGCGAGTACAAAGAGGATATTCGGATCCCCTGGTAGGTCACAATCATGACTATTAGGTTTTATTTTGATAGGAGAAGCAATATCAACAATGGTTGATCACGCACGAGGTTTGATTGCTCAATACCCATAATTCTAGGGTAAGGGAGACGAATATGTTGAGCAGCATTGGTTCTTGTGTGAAGCAATCTGGAGGTCCAGAGGGACCCCGAATGCGAATAAGTTGGTTGAGTTCCAAACTACCTTGAGAGGTCATGCTCTCAAATGGTACATGAAGTTTATTGACCCAGGAGTGTCGAGAATGCAAGGTCAAGCATTCACACTTGACCAGGTACGGACAAGATTCATAGTGGAGTTTAAGCTACCGCAGTCAGAACAACAATCTATGTCTAAGTTGCGTGAGATTCAACAAAGGGGAGGTGAATTTGCCTGGGAATATAGATAGAAGTTTAAAGATGCTAAAGGGAGGTTAGCGCATCCAATTCATGAGGAACATAAAATATAATGGAATATTCAGGGATTGCTACCTCTGACAAGGATTATGTTAACACAACAATGGATAGCCACTTTGACAGATGCCTTAGAACAATCAATGAAGATTGAATCCATGGAAGGATATCCATGGAGCCTGAAAGTGACCAGACCCCCAGCAGATGAAAATTTAGCGCAACTACAAGGGAAAATATCAGTGCTTATAGAAAATATTCAAGAATTGACGGTACCTAGACCAGGACGACCGCAAGTCTAGTGTATCAGATGTTACACAGAAGGGCATCTGGCGAATAAATGTCCATGAATGAGGGGAATGGGACCTCCTCAGAATTCGATGGGACCCTCACCAGGACCCACAAGAGGAATTGTGCAAGTATCTATGAATTTACCATTCCATAACTCCACCCCATATCATTCTTTTCCAGGTATCCAAGCAACACCAACAGTTGAGTATTGCGAGATTTTCCAAATCCATGGGCATGGGCCGAGACAGTTCCCCATTATTCAAAAGTATTCAATAGTACCAAATACTGTACATTGTGAGTTTTGCGCATCTACCACACATACTACTAATCGATGCAGAGCTTTGGATGCACTTGAAGACAGGTTGGATCAAACAACATTCAGGGTGAATGAAACCCCTTAGGGACCGGGAAGAGGTAGAGGAGGTGGAGCCAGAGGAGTCTTCAAAGGAGGAAGAACTGAGGGGAGAGGACCAAGAAGATGCTATAACTGTGATGAGAAAGGCCATATGGCTAGAGACTGTCCTCATCTGAGGCGGCCATGGTGCTCTCACTACAGAACCAATGGGCACACAACTGAAGATTGCCCAAAACTAATTGTAAAATGGGAAGATCGAGTACGCCAACGAAGAACTAACCTCATCAATTTAGAAATAAAGAGATTTATTAGAGGAAAATTTCCCAACCTTAATATCGTCACTCGAGGAGGCACAAATACTGGAGTTGATGCTGATAATTTACCTCAGATCTAGAAAGAAACACCTAAAGAAGACAGGTATGATCCATAGAAGTATTTTAGAATATCCCTTGCCATGAGATGTAAGAGAAACCCCCTCAACCTATTGTTTATCCTAAGATTGTGCAAGTTCTTGATTCACCCCCTGCACCCAGAAAGCCTGTAATCACAATGAGACAACCTGAGCAACCATAGAATGTAGTTGACCTTTGGTTTCAGTTATTCTTTTATATTCTTGGGAATGACCAGTTAACAGAAAAGTTGTGTAATGTGCTATACCTAGTTCTAGGGAATGAAGAACCCACAGAAGAAAGAATAAGGACTAATCTTCTTGAGAAGAGTAATCAGAGAGTGCAGAGAAGGAAAGTATGAACGATAAAATAATTTAGACTAGTAGCCCATATAGATGAGTTTTAGATTAAGGATGTTATGTTAGATCTAGGATATGATGTTAACATGTTTCCTAAGAAGACTTGGGAAGCCTTAGGAAAACCCTAGTTGACATATTCTCCAATCCAACTTAGAATGGCCAACCAATATTGTATTTTCCCAATAAGAAGACTGGCGAATGTAGAAATAGATGTTGCAGGAGTGAAGATTGTAACTTATTTTGAGGTGATTGAGATCATGGGGGATAAGGACCCTTATCATTCCCTACTTGATATTGATTGGTCTTATGACAACTATGTAGTGATTGACCTAAATAAAGACACCATGACATTTCAGGTAGATGGAATAAAAGTGGTTCAACCCTTGGATCCATGTTAAGAACCTGAATAGATCTACCAATATAATAACCACAAATACTGAATACACAATAGATCCACAAAGAAAGATAGAAGAAACCACACAATATTATTATCAAACCCTTGAGGTAGGGCAACACCATATAATGGATCCTATTATGGAAGGGATCCTCTCCTGTTCACTTGCCTCTTCGAGGGGGCAACCTCCTAATGAGCTTCAGCTCCAAATACAATATTTCTCTTCATGTCTCATTACATTGCTTGAACCCATTTATATAGTGCTACCATCACCTAAGAACATTCTAGAGGAGGAATCTTCTAGAAGTAGAACCTTCTAAGAAGTCCTCTTACATTTATTATATCTAACTACCATAGTGGGCCTTATTTAATAATAT
>JASDQU010372053.1:64562-91835 GCA_032191745.1 Picea mariana | reverse complement strand
ACGCTTGATGTACAACCATATACCAGGGTCCCATGGATAATTGTGGACCGTAATGCTAAAGAAGACTGAAGAACCAAAGTCCCATGTAGAAAGGAAATCCACCATGTTGAAGTAGTCCAACCACCATTGTAAGCCTGGGTCCCATGTCCAAGTGCTCATGTGAAATCCTCGTAGAAGATTTTGGAACCCAATAACCAACTCCAAATGATGCGCCAAAGACTGACATCTATCATGTGGATCCAAATAAGAAGATCCATCCACATAGTGGAAAAGGGTCATAGCAGAATCTGGGAGGAATAATACCACTATAGAATATGTAGACTGAATGCTGGTAACTAGCTCCTGATGTGAGACATTGATTTTCTCTACAGAAGGTGGAGTAGAGTCATCAAATAAAATATGGAAGTGGTTGTCATCCCATAAATGACAACTATCCATATACCAATCATCACAATTGTCCTCAAAATCATACTAAGCATATCTTTCTTGATTATATTCATGCATGAGGCCCTGCATAAGAAATCTCTCCTGCATGTCATTCACTGAATCTTGAATACTATGAAAACTATCATTGAGGCCATATGTGAGGCTGGTTGTGAGGCTATGTGTGAGGTTGTTTGTGAGGCCATGTGCAAATGCATCTAATCTGTCATCCAATTGGGTTTTGAATGATTCAAGAATTTCTTTCAAGGTTTGAGAAGAAATAGCCATCTGAGCACCCTATGAACTCTTCGGTCCTGCATCCGTCATGGAAAAACTCAAAAAATAAACCCAAGAAGTTTCGGCAGAAAATCGCAGTTTTTTCTGGAAAAACCCTAAAAAACTGTTGAAGTTAAAATGCTCATAACTTCACTTCCCGGACTCCTTTTCGGCTGATTTTTTTTTTTAAATTGGGTGAAATTGTGAGAGGAACTCAGATCTGTAACTTTCTTGGAAAAATTCGGCCTCAAACTTCTACAAAAATAAAAACAAATCGCGCCCCCGTCCGCAGAAAAAACCCTGAAATTTTGCAGATTTTAAAACCTCAATATCTTGACCTTCCGGACTCCGTTTTGGACGATTTTTTTTTTCAAATTGGGTATTTTTCTGAGAGAAACTCAGATATACAACCCCTTTCTGAAAAATTTTCACATAAATGTACCAAAAATTTCGAGAATGTCGCGGCCCTCTTTTTTCTGCTCCGAAAATAAAATCTGCAAAAATAAAAAATATTTGCCCACAACTCCGGCCAAGGAAAGTGCTCTGATACCAATTGTTAAGAACCTGAATAGATCTACCAATATAATAACCACAAATACTGAATACACAATAGATCCACAAAGCAATATAGAAGAAACCACACAATATTATTATCAAACCCTTGAGGTAGGGCAACACCATACAATGGATCCTATTATGGAAGGGATCCTCTCATGTTCACTTGCCTCTTCGAGGGGGCAACCTCCTAATGAGCTTCAGATCCAAATACAATATTTCTCTTCATGTCTCATTACATTGCTTGAACCCTTTTATATAGTGCTACCATCACCTAAGAACATTCTAGAGGATGAATCTTTTAGAAGTNAATATAGTGGACCTAGTCCACCTTACATTGAATGACCTCCACTATTATCACTATGGGCCCTCTGGGCCCCCCCACTACCTCTCTAGCTACCTTACAATCCATATGTAGGCCCTAGATATACGGAGCCAATGGATAACAATATAGAGGGAGAAGACTTGGATCAGTTGTACATTGTAACAACAGGAACAAGAGAACATTACATAAATCCTACTTTCGATGGATCAGTAAGTTGGAGGAGTATACAATTAGCAAACAAATATTCATAACTAGCATTTGACAGCGGGCAGAAAGGCTCATACGAAATATTCTCAAGAAGATGCGCAACTGTCAGGAAAACTAGATGGATTGGAACTGAGGTCAGAAAACACCTAGTATATGATGGTACCTCAGGACTTAACAATTTTCTGCTCAGCATGGAAGAAAAGGTAGCGGAGGATCAAAGGATATCAGTACTAGATTTAGCCCTCTAGGACACCCTTGGCAGGTGGTGGGACAATCATAAAGACTTACTCAAAAATTGGGACAATGTGGAGTAAGCTATCAAATATAGATTTCAGGATAAGGAGCAGTTGGAATCAGAGATGTAGATGGATTTCCAAGCTGCGCAAATGTTCAACGGAGAGTCTGATCCTAACGCACATATTGAACAATGCGTGACACAGTGGCAAGATGTGGAAATACCATCTCGCTTCTGAGTTCAGGTATTTCCCCACTCACTAGGTCCAATACCGAAATATTGGTTCATGCATGAAGAAACCAGAAGACAGACCAATGACTAGCAAACATTGGCAGATAACTTTTGCAAGGACTTCTCATTTACAAGTAAGTACCCTGAGCTTGAAGTAGTCCTACAAATAATTAAAGAATTCCTTTTTACAGAAAATAGTAAACATAAATCATACCTAGTGATATGTGCAAAACATAGTCGAGGACTTTAGACTAATATTCACCTAAAATTGGACAAGAGACCTATAGAATGTTATAATATTGAGAGGGATTTGGAAGGCCCGGATGAGTTAGAAGAATTGAGAAACTTAGCCATTAAAGAAACGGAGGGGAGCAAACAAATCCAAAACATCATACCTAGTCAAATTGATAGTTCTTATAATCAACCATTGAAGTTGAGAAAAGTCAATATAAGGACCACAGAGCAACCTAAGATAACTATGGTGGGAGATTGATGGGATGTGAAAACTAGTCAAGAAATATAGAGTTTGTTGCGAGAATATGAGGATTTGTTCCCAAAGACATTTTTAGAGTTAAAAGAGATTAAAGGAGTTATGGGAGAGATGAAAATTGAATTAAAACCAGAATCGAAGCCTGTGAGGCATAGACCATACCACCTTAAGCCCAGAGTGAAAGAGAAGGTTAAGAGAGAAATAGACAAGATGCTGGAAGTTGGAATTATTTTTGCTGTATAAGAAGCAGAATGGGTCAGCCCAATAGTCATCCAGAGAAATAAATGTATAGAGGATATTAGGGTATGTGTAGACTACAAAAGCCTTAACTCTGCCTATGTGCATGACCCTTTTCCAACACCTTTTACTGATGAGGTGCTAGAACAGGTTGTGGGGAAAGATTCTTACTCATTTACAGATGGATTTTTGGGGTATCACCAAGTAAGGATTGTTGAAGAGGACAAAAAGAAGACCACATTCATAACAGAATGGGGGTCATTTTCATACAATGTGATGCTATTCGGCCTAAAGAACGCCCCTGCAATTTTCTCCAAGATTTTAATAGCATCTTTCCAAGAATTTATTCACAAGTTTATAGAATTTTATATGGATGATTGGACAGTATACAGTCTTCTCAAAAAACATGTAGCGCTACTATGCCTGATGTTTGATAGATGTAGAGAATTGTAGATATTGTTGAACCTCATAAAGTGTATCTTCTGCATGCCACATGGAAATTTGTTGGGCCACATAGTATGATGAGAGGGATTACTGGTAGGCCTAGCCAAAGTTGTGTTTATTGTGAACATGCCACCACCTACGAGTGCTAAGAAGGGCTCCACTCTAGGGCACATAGGGTACTATCACATGTTCATCAGAAGATATGCAAATATCATTGCACCTCTGGAAAATCTACTAAAGAGGGTCGAATTGTTCCAATGGACCCCAGAATGCAATGAGGTGTTCGAGACCCTAAAGGAGAAGCTCAACACAACACCTATTCTGATATTTCCAAATTGGGAAAACAAATTTCACGTCCACGTAGATGCTTTAGGCATTTCCTTGGGACCTATCTTCGCGCAACCAGGAGAGGGATCCATAGATCATCCTATCTATTTTGCGAGCAGGAAGTTGTCGCAAGCTGAGTGCAACTATACAACGATAGAAAGGAAAGGTTTAGCTATGATTCACGCTTTTCATAAGTTCAGACATTATTTGTTAGGTTCTCATTTTAAGTTCTTTATTGATCATTCTGCATTAAAATATCTAGTTAAAAACCCTGTGTTGGAAGGGAGAATTTATAGATGGTTGCTATTATTTCAGGAATTTTCTTTCGAAGTAATCATTAAGCCTAGAATATGTGACGTAGGGCCTG
Organism: Picea mariana; assembly: GCA_032191745.1. Classification (NCBI taxonomy): domain Eukaryota; kingdom Viridiplantae; phylum Streptophyta; class Pinopsida; order Pinales; family Pinaceae; genus Picea; species Picea mariana. The sequence continues at coordinate 87,718 of JASDQU010372053.1, read as the reverse complement.
ATCACCTTTCTAGATTAGAGTCATGGGAAAGTGGCAAAGCAGTCGATGATCATCTCCCATATGCAGACCTATTCCGGGTTGAGGCCATACCAGAATACTTGGAAGACATAACAATTTTCTTAAGTACATGAGCCTTCCCAGAAAAATATTCTTCAACCCAGAAATGCCATATGGTGGTTAGAGCAGTGGACTATCAATTGATTGTAGGGAAATTGTATAAATTGGGACTAGATAGTATCCTCAAGAGATGTGTCTTGGATCATGAAAGACAAGATATGTTGTGGGAGTGCCACAAGATATTTGCAGGAGGTCATGTGGGAGGAAAGACCACTGCACAGAAATTCCTTCAAGATGGACTATGGTTGGCCATGCTCTTCAAGGATGCAAAGACATATGAGAGATCATGTGATGTTTGTCAAAGAGTGGGTAAGCCATCACGACGAGATGAATTGCCACTTCAACCAGTTAGAGCTTTACAAACATTTGAGAAGTGGGTGGTTGACTTCATTGGGCCGATCAACCCCACAACCAAGCATTCAAAGTCTAGGTACATTATTACTGTAACTAACTACCTTACATGTTGGGATGAAGCAATAGTTGTTCAGGATTGTTCAATCGATATTGCTGCTAGGTTCATTTTCGAAAATATTCTCACTCGATTTGGATGTCCTAGGAGTCTGACCAATGATCAGGGAGCTCATTTTACTAGTAGTACCATAGCAAAGCTTACAATAGAGTTTTTGATCCAACATCATAAAATTAGCCCCTACCACCCGCAAGCCAATGGAATAGTAGAGGTGTTTAACACGATTCTGGAGAAAGGGTTAACGAAGGTTTGTTGCATAAACAAGAAAGATTGGGATGACAGAGTTCCAACAATACTATAGGATTACGAGACAACCACAAAGAAACTCCACAAGTACATGCCATTTTAGCTAGTTTATGGGAAAGAGGTTGTGGTGCCTGCAGAATTCATTACTCCAAGTTTGTACATTGCACAGATCACACACATGTCAGAGGAAGAATCAGTTGCGCAGAGACTCATGGAGTTACAATAACTTGAAGAGACTCGGTTTTTAGCAGACTTCCATCAGTTAGTTGAGAAAGCAAGGAAAAAATCTTGCCATGACAGACACATTAAGACTAAAGTATTTGTGCAAGGAGACAAGGTCCTACTATATGAAAGTCGGTACTAGAAGCATTCAAGGAAGTTGTGCATGCATTGGTTGGGACCATTTATAGTTTTGGAGATCTGACCTTTTGGAGTAGTCAGACTTGCGCAATTGGATGGTATGTTGCAGCCAGGATGGGTGAATGGCGCTCACCTGAAACCCTATATATCTCAAAATTGAGCTAAATGATTGTTTCTTTAGTCCGAAGGAGGATGTATAGTAGTTAGATTTGAGTTTTTCTGCAATTTCTGTAAATTCAGTTAATAAAGTCGACGTGTGCATTGTTGCATAGTGACATGTAGTTCATTTCTTTTTCTGTCTAAGTGTTGTTTGATGCAGAAATGCTTACTCAGCAGCATAGGATCATAAGTGTCGAGAACCTATTAATTACAGTCATTAATATGACGGGGACCCCTTTTGTGGTCAGAGAGAGAGTGAATCTGAACGCAATTTGAGTCCATGTGCCATACGAACCCAGTCCAATCAAAACCTTTATTACTATTATGGTACCTCGTCTGAATTCAGTTAATCCATAAATCCACGATATGTGAAGATGCCATCAGTATTCGCGTCGAGATTCTCATCCATCAAACGATAAGGTCAGAAATCGACCACGTCCCTGTCCTACTTGCACAGTAAATGCCAGAATTTCCCAATAGGATTTACCCTGTTAACTGGTCATGTATGACAGCTCAGATCCAAGTTGTGTCGATAGGGTAATGATGAACAATAGTTATTACTAAACTTTACAGCTAAGCTCGAGTATAAGGCTCTAAGAACTCATCGTAGAATGCATTGTTTCCCAGAAATCACTTCGATATTTTTGAATTTTTCAGAGTAAGAAAGCCTGTGTAATCCCTCGACCCGTAATTGTGATCCCCAATCCTTGTTTTTCCCATGAAATTTTCTGATAATTCAGACTCACAATGTTGAGAGCTACATGGAGCCGAAGCATCGTTTCCAAGGATGCAGTACCAGATGAGCCATGTGAACCCCGAGTTGAGGTCGTTGTTGATCTCAAGGGGAAGGTGGAGCAGGTCAAGCTCCTCGATCTTGACTTAACAGATCAAATCTTGTTCCCCCAGATGAACATAGACATTTTCTAGAGTATCGCTCTAGATGAGTTGGGAGGCATGAAGTTTGTGCCAAAGCCCGAATTTATTTACCTATTCAACTCAACCATCATGAACCTCAGGGATTTACTAGTGTTTGGAACCACTGGAGAAGTTGCGCAGTGTACTAAGTTATTGATCGACAGGGTGCACAAAATAAGTTTGTGGTTGGATAGGATATATCCAATCCACACAGAAGACATCCACCAACTCACTAGACTATCCCTTGAGGGAGAGGACGTGTCTAAAGGATTCCAAGGTCCCAGCAAGCACGACAAGAATAAAGGGGATCCCAGCATATATGAAAGGTTCCAAATGYAGAGGGGGTGGCACACAACCAAGATCGACCCAGTCTTGGTCTAACTGGTTCACTAAGTACTTTTCCTAGTTCATTTGTATCCCCTCCATGCATTTTCTTGCGAGGTCAACAACAAACCTTGTGACCTGCATGGGTCTGTTCTTCCRGACTATCTTACCAACAATCAACTAGAAAGCAAGGCGCACTGCGCCATTATGGATTGAGGCTACCTTGTAGCCTCGCTTCCTCTTCTCCATATCGTYGTATGTATATTTAATCTTCTACGCCAGGGTGCGATCTGCAGCCTTCCCTGGGTAAAAGTTTGTAGCCTTCCTTGGGTAAAAGTATTGCGGGTCTGGTCCCTGCATGCTCAATCCAATGATCTGATGGATCAGCGTTAGGTCGATGGTGATGCGTCTGTCTAGCCACAAATAACCGCCATGGAAGCTCAACAACAGGATATCAACGCATGCGTTAACCTCCTTGTGCCTTTCAAAATGGGGTATTTCATCATGTTCAGAATAGTGGACTACGCGAGGTCCATAGTCCATGGTTGGGGGATTATCCTTGAATTTTTCCCCTTCGTCCTAGTCAAATACCTGTGAGGAGCGAGCATGCTGAAGTTTTTGTGATCTCCTAGGTTAAAATCATTGATCTTTAGTGTCATGATATTATCCATCTGAGGCTTGCCTGCGCGTATCCCCTTTGGGAGGTACACAGTGACCAAGGTGTAGTAGAAGTCCCTGAGGACACTATCATGATTCACCACGCTGACCAGAGGCAAGATGTAGCTGGGTAGGATGGAAGGGATTAACTTCGCATTCGCCAAGTCATCTCAATGCTTGGTTCTTTTCTCGGCCGCAGCTCAGGATGGTCCAGATCTGCGAGCATTCAACGAGAAGGCTTTCACTCCTCTTGTCAATGAAAGTTGAATTCCGATGGAAATCACCTTCTCATCCATAAGTTCGATGAGAACTCCTTCGATGGACTTTTCTGCGGTGTTGATTTCGTTCGACATGCACGCTCGAGATCGAATAACTCAGGTCGATGAACAAATGCTCAATGCAATAGAATAGGTAGCGAAGTCTCAGTAAGCACAACACAGTAACAATGAGTTCTCTTGTTGGCTTGGATACAATTCGTGAAAGTATGCTCGGTGCAAAAGTCGATGGAATAAGTAGAAAACGATGTAACGGATCCCTCCAGCGAACAAGAAACCTTCATCAATGCAATTATGTCCGTTATGGCGCGGTCCCAACAGTCCGATGGTGAGCTTCCTGATCATAACTGTTGTTCTAACCATTCAGGAATGTCGATCTAACAGTTATAATGCCTCCAACAGTCATATCTCTCCACCATGGCAAAGTGCCAATTTAAGTTGCTCTGATATTCCGGCGAAGTTTGAATTCTGGAGACCTTCCTTCTGCAAAGTGTTCTCTGGAACTTCCTGTAATTTCTCCAACTTTGCTTTCTTCTTGTTGAGCTTTCTAGCCTTCTTCCCTGTGATTGTTGTCTCGGTATTCCTCTTTCCATTATGATTCTTATCTCCTCTTGGCATAGTAACTTTGCGTTGTTGGTGATCTTTCCTAGGGTTCAAGGCCAATACTTCTTCTCTGTCTGGGGTAGGTGCTCTACTCTCTTGTACATACAAGTGTTTCAAATCTTCTTGTGTTCTTTCAACTTCGACATCCAGATTTCTGGTCCTCAGTAGCTTCAACTAATTTTCTTGTTTTTCTAGTAAGTGTGCTATTATCTTAGCCATGAAGTCTCTTAGTTCTTGCTTTTTCTGTTCTAGAGCTTCTTCCTCTTTTCTTCTGGTCTGATATTTCTCAATCCAGGTTTTTCCTAGTAGTATAGCAAATGGGGCATTGTTCTTAATAAATTTAAAAACCTCAAATTCTTCTTCTGTCGAAGTGTCATGAGAACTCATAGATGTCTGGGTAAGTCTTCCACATAGGGTTATTAGCTTTCCTCTAAATAATCTTATTCCTCCCAATGAAGGAATCATAGCGGGATTTCCTAAAATTTTCCAAGTTCTTTCTATCATAATGTTCACCTATGTTTCCTCATCCAGAACACAGTCTATGTCGAAGTCTCCTATTCTTGTATCTATGCACTCTTTCTCCTTGAAGATCTCTGATAAGTTGATATCTCTGTGATCATTCAGGGTTTCTTTCATTTGTAGTAATAAAATCTCTAATTCTTTCTGGGGTTCTGTTATGGTCTAAGTTTCTTGGCCTTCCTCGGGGTTTTCTTGTTTCATATTCATTCTTTCAAACTTAGCAGTCATTCTAGGGAAATCCATAACGTCATGGTCCATAGCTTTACAACAAAGACAACTAGGTTTTCTATCAGGGCATGCCTTAGCAAGATGTCCCAGTCTTCTTCAACTGTAACAAAGAGTTAATCCTCTCTTTCTCTTAAATGATCCCTAGCCTTTCTTGTACTGCACACTAGGATCATAGTAACTAACCTACAGAAAATTATTCCTAGGATCCTACATCCATTTGTTAGTCTAAACATTCTTTCTATGAATAGGAATAACATATCTTTCATTATTTCTATCAGATTTACTCATATCAAACCTTCTCTCTTCTAGTTGTGCCCTAGTTTTCAGACTAGGACAAAATTTATCAAACATACCTAGATCCATACTTTCAAAACAAAAATTTCCATTTATCTTACCTTTAACAAAGAACAAAGCTTTCATATCTTACCTCTTTAATCAAAAAATTTCACTGATCTTACCTCTATCAGAGCACAAAGCTTTCAGATCTTACCTCTTTTCTTCAGATCTGCCTCCTTTCTTAGCACAGAACTTCGTAAGTCAAGTAGAATACTGCGCACTAAAGAAACAGATCTATGCACAGAGATTTATTTCTTATCCTTAGTTCCCAACAATCATAGTTTCAGGTCCCGACAACAGAACCATTTGTTGGCATAGGGGAAGACCCAGGGTTCAACGCTTCAACAACACACCAACAAAACCCTAACTACCGACCCTTTCAGCAACACCTGCAAAGCATATGAAGTCTCACCTAAGGTAGAGGTAGGGGTGGTTGCAGGACTCTAGTGTCTGCAACCTTATCTGGGACACAGATCTGTGATTACAATACTCTAACAAAGCACTTAGCAATTGTCATTCATTAGTACTTAACCTTTGCCTACAATGCAGATAAACCCTAATTATAGTGCACCACAATATTCAACAAGATTCAACACATTCAAGCATTAAGCACATCAACATATATCAGATCTAGCATCTTATTCACATCATTAGGCACTAAGCTATCATATTCATCTAAGCATACATCATTTCACTAAGCACTAATCATATGAACCATAAAACAACAATAATGCACAAAGCAACCACAACATAGGATATACATGTTTCACCCCCAACCTGGGGCTACGTCCACCAACTCTTCATCTTCTTTATTATCTTCTGTCAATCATCTACATGCATAGAGCCACAAGGTCCTACTCCACCTAGGAAAGGAGATCTACGTGCACCTTGTCAGATCCCCCTTCCCTGAGCTAGGTTATAGCAAAAATCCTTTACATAGTCTCTTACAGTCACTTGCACTTAGCCTTGCAAGCCTCACATAGTATGCACAAATCATTTACAACTATCACTTGCACTTAGCACATTGGCCTTATTACCTTTAGCACCTAGCATCACACCGCTTACTTACATCACCTAGCTTTCTATTTATACATTACAAAAGGGCCTAAACATGGGTAAAACTCATGGGCCGACATCCCCATACTCGTTACATAAGCCCAAAACCCAAAAATCCCTAAAAAGGGGTCGAGATCCCTCAATCTCCGCTTCGACTTGCGCTCCACCTTCGACGGCCTGTCAAAGTCCCAAAATAGGTCAAACTTGACCAAGGATATCCAAAATTTGGTCAAGGGCCAACACCACCTAAGTATTCTCCTTGCCCTTCCCTATCCTTTTGTCTTGGTTGCGCTTCGGGTGAGACTTCTTCTCTTCAGAGGAGATAAAAATTCCAAATCTCTAGAATACATGGTACCTTTTGTTGGTAACCTAAGAAGGACCCTGGTCTGATCAATTCTGCGCCAACAAGGAGTAGTGATTACATTGAAGAATGGTTCCAGATAGTCATCATGTTGTGGTACCACTCCATCCTTTAACACTTGTCGGCATCATCTCCTCTCGAGCAGTTGGCCTCCCATATTCTGGTACTTATTGAGTTATACTTCTCATATGTGGATATGGGTACATTTTTTAATTTTTCTATGCAGATGGATCCATTGGAAGTACTCCTATACTTGAGAAGAGGCTCTCCTTTTTCTCATGTAGGGTAGGGTAGTGAATAAACTTTTAAATAAATGTTGGCTCATCTCCAAGTATAGCTCATTAGCTTAGTTTAAATAATAAGGAGTAATTTCCAGAGACCATCATCAGATCTACCATAGCCTAGATCTCCTTCATACAGGGAATACTTATTTTATTTTGTCTTTATTTTGTATTGGCTCAACTCCGGTCAATCGAATAGTCATTTCTTTGTAGCATATAGCAGCAACAATAAAACATATATCATTCATCCCAATTCAATAGTTGGTTTTTAGCTTTCATCCCTCCAATATTTAGTCCCAAAAATACTTATTTCATAATTCAGAGGTATAAAGTATTCATTCTCATCTTTCATGATCCAAATTCAGGTATAATTGAGCATTTTCTATCTTAAACAACAATTATTTATCCATTTTCTATGTTCAATATATATTATTGGAAGTACAAAATTCTTGTTCTACTACTAGAAGCCACTATAATAGTTCCTGTTCTTGTTTTACTACCGAAACTACAGTGAAGGGTTCAATTACCAAAATGTTTGAAGAAGAAATTCAATAGCATAATCATCGGTTTGGCTATCTCCATTTCTCCAAAGCGAAAATGAAGACATGGGTTTTGTTTTGTGGAAGCTTGACATGGATTCTCTCCTATTCATTTGGCTTCAATATTGTTATTCTATGCACAATCCTTTAATCAACTCAATAGTCAACCACTAGTTCTCATGATGGAAATCCGAGCCTCCAACAACAATTTCATGCTTGTTGTCATGAAATCACCTGATGACTAAATAAGATGGTTTCCTATGTGTTATTTATCCCTTATATTTATTGTTTTTCTCTTATCAATGATATAACTTCTTTTGTCTAAATTTGGCATATGGTTGAGATCCATGGATATAGAATCAACGATATTAAAATTGCATATTTGGTGTAATCATGATGCTTGATCATAATTGGCTACAATATTGAGGACGTGCTATTGTACTAATTTCATTGGTCTAATGAAAGAAGAAACTGCAGTTTTATGTGTTTTCTTCAATGGAAAGTCATTGGTGGGTATCTTGCTAGCCATCAATGCTTTTTATGGAAACGCTTTGGTTGGGATTTTTTTTACCTCGTTGGTTTTGGATTATTTTTTTTAGAGACACTACTAAGTATTCAGGTTCTTCAACAATTATATGCATATTTTAGATCAGGAAAATCAAATAAAATGAACCATGAAGATGCACGAGAGGCTGTGAGGGATCCTCTTTAAAAAAAGCTCAGCACTAGAGCTATACTTGATTTATAATTTCCCCACGTTGTCTTTAAATTCTAATGAGTTGGGTAGATATTGGATAAAATCAATGGGGGAAGTTGAGTATGATCCAAATCAAATGGGAAAGGTGGAGATAATTAATGCAATTGAAGGTGTTGTGTTTGAAGAAGAACTAATACAAAGTGGGAAACACGACAAATTGTCAATTATGATTGTGGGGATGCTTTCTATAGAAGATGCCAAATTTGTGGAAGATGTGCTTCACAATATGAAAGGAGTGAGGGAATTTGTGGTTGATCCACTGCTCGCAAAATATGATATCCTCTTTGATCCAAAAGTGATAGGTCTGAAATATATTGTAGATTCTATTGAGAGTGAAGGTGATGGTCGCTTCAAAGCTATGTTATACAATCCTATTAATTTCATAGGGATAATTTGCCCACATATACCATTCATATACAGTTTACTTGTGAATAATTTTTTTTTTTGAAAATTACAGTGATTCTATAGCTACCAAAAGTGTTCTTACAACCATATTTCATGTAGCAAACTATTCCCATGGATGTTCTTTGCACGACATTTGCAAGCAGATGAAGTTGAATTAAAAAATTTCAAGACATGGGTTTTTTACAGAAGCTGGAAAATTGAGTGTTAGGATGATGAAATTTGTAGAAAATGCATGATAAGGGATGCACAAGCATGTTTTAAAATTGATTTTGTAAAAAATATCATAATTTTTGTAAAAAGTTAAAACCATATTTATGTAGCCGATTTGTAGTTTTGAATGGTTGCACACATCCTAAGACTAGATCTCGGCTTGGATATGGTTTCAAATCAGTACATGATGCTCATCCACCTATCAACCCAGGTTGAGATTCCTCCAAGTCATCATAGGAGCTTATTCAAAGTTGTGGTCAACACATGAACAAATGGTAGACTATGCAAGCTAGATCAATGCCAAATAAACCACTAGATCATGTTCTCTTAGATAGTTCCTACTTCAACTTGCATCTTTGTCAGTACCACTCCAAGCTCTTAGAAATACTCAGATCATATTCTCCAACCATTAAAACATCATTCTTCATAATTATTCATGATCAATTCTTCACTAGCATTGAGAACTTCATCAACATTTTTAGAATTTCGTAGCAGCAGTTCAACATCAACATCTTCATCATTATTTTTTTTATCATCATTATTAGCATTAGCATCAGTCCTTGGAGAAATTTCTTTAGCATTCGAATGATCTATGTTTCTTTAGTTACAAGAACTGCATAGTGGGTGCCATAAAATTTGTAAAATGTTTTTTTTTTTTTGTATTTTTTATGATTTGAATAAGTATGGATGGAAATAAGCATTAAGTTCTCAATAGTCCAGAATCCTTCTCTAGTTGCATATGCAGATAGATTTCACTTCATACATATTTTCAGAGTTCCAACATTCACATTATCACATCTTCTCTTCAGTAGCATCACTTACATTTGTTTGACATGATTATTTCAGATGATCTTCAAAGCTCTAGTTCCTGCAAAACAACTCAGATTGATCTCAATTACATCATGTTCTCTTCTCCATTCCTCCTGCTTAAGCACACAGTACCAGTCCAAGAATTCATGAAGGTAAAACTTGAGCATGTCAAAGTTTGTTCAAATTTCTCCAAAGTAGTACCACAACAATACAAGCCAAATCTATAATCCTTCTACTCTAGTATGATGCAACATTCAAAGTTGTGTCAACAAACAAGTAATCAAAGGTAAAAACATTATTTCAATTTGTTTTATTCATTTTAAATAAGGAAGTTTATATATATTGACAAATCCTATTTACCATACCATTCATACCTTTCACTAATCACCATTATGCACAAGTTAAAATTATAAGGTTTTTTTGTGGTGCAGTAAGATCCACCTACAATACTAATCTCGTTTGCAGGAAGTTTGGTGAGAGGAAGGAAGCATTGGTGAATGAGGATTCCACTGAAGAAGGAGATGCAAAAATATTCAAGACTGTTTCTAGATAAATTGACTGGTATGTGGGAATATTCATTATTTACATCAGTAACATGTATATCATCTTGAAAGTTTATCAATAGTTTCAAGTTTTTAGATTATGCATTCTCTTCGTGCATCGACCTCGATGGATAGGGTTTATCCCCGACCACCCGCAGACCTGTTGAGGATCCTTTTGTGCCCTCAAAACTCTTTTTTTTCCAGGTCCTTCATCAACGATGGTGACTCCTTTGTCCAACGACGCAACTCCTAGCTTCAAATCTACTTCTCCTAGCCTTGGTTCCTCTACTAGGCCATTGGTTTTCCCTCTTAAGGGTTCATCTTCTGGTTCTATTGCCATTCATGGTAGCTCTTTCTATGATGTGGTCAAGAGGAACACTTTTTCTCCATCTTGTTTGGTGCAAGAGGCTCTGACTCCTTCCATCCCTATGAGGAAGGATGTTATTTCCAAATTAGCTCGTCTCAACTCCACGAATATCATCTGTCATTTTAATGGTCTCTGGCCTCATCTTGTTCATGTCCATTGTTGGTTGTGGAGCCTGATTATGTTACTGATTCAGAGGTCCTTTCTTTCAGTCGTGTTTATACCCCATGAATACTTTACACCCCATAAGTGTGTACACTCTTCCACACAGGGGAGTGTAGAGGGGGGGTACCCTCGATGCAGGGTATGGGGGGCCTATCCCCCCGGTTGGGGGGTTTGGGCGAAAGTGGGCCCCCGGCGGGGGTACCCCCTATGCGGGGTATGGGGGGGCTATCCCCCCGGTTGGGGGGTTTGGGGGCAAGTGGGCCCCCGGTGGGGGTACCCCCTATGTGGGGTATGGGGGGCCTATCCCCCCGGTTGGGGGGTTTGGGGGCAAGTGGGCCCCCGGCAGGGGTTCGGGGGTGAAGCCCTTGAAGCAAAAATTGCCTTGTAAATGTATATTGTAATTTCATTGTAAATCTGGACCGTTCATTATAAGGTCGTAGATATAACGGTAGAAATTATGTTAGGGTTTTTTCCCTAGAAGGAAACCCTCTGTTATGAGGGAAATGTATTGCATCTATGCATTATGGCGAGTATTGTATTTTGAGAGAGGAACTGTGAGAGAAAGAAGAGGAAGTTACAGTAGGTTTTGTTGTAGGTTGTATCCCTTCATTTGTTGGATAATAATAAAGGAAGGACCTGGCAATTTCTTTGGTGGAGATAGCCCACACTGGGTGAACCACATAAATCTGTGTCTCTCTTGTATTGTGTATCTTCTGTGTTTTGTTTCTACATTTGTTTTATTTTATTGCTATGTGGTCCTATTTTTCTAACAATGACTAGATATCAAGATCTTGGTTGTCTCTTTTGAAAGGTGATGTTTTCATTCACCCTCGTGCTCAAGGGTTTTTCATTACTGAGTTTGATATTAAATATGATAAATATTTGATCTTTATCTCAGGGCCCTAGTTCTGGGGTAGTTTCGGTTTATGTATGAAGCCTTGGTATTCTTCATTTGATCCATCAAAAGATTCATTATCTTCTACTCCTGTTTGGGTTAGGATCCAAAATATGCCCCTACATTTTTGGGGATTATACTCTCTCTGGGCCATCAGTAATGCCTTTGTAAGGTTTAATTTTAGAATCCCTGAGTCAAAAAAATTCAGCATCTGCACATACGCTCAGATTTTTGTAGAAATTGATTTCAACAAAGGGTTTTCAGTCAAAATTATATTGATAGGGGATAACTATTCGAGGACTCAAAAGTTGGATTATGAAAAAATGTATTTACGATGTTGAGCTTGTTTTGACATAGAACACTTGGAAGCCCAATGTCCCATGGGTCCTAAGAAATTTTGAAAGCAACGTAATTCAACTTGGTGGGTTGGTTCCCACATTCACCATCAACTTATTTCCAAGGAAGATTCTTCAGAAGATGACCCTCCCAAGGAGGAGTCCATTGAGGCTCCTTTGAAATCTAATGTCGCTCCTTCCTTTGTGAACTCTCTAGATATGTATTCTCCATCAAACGATTTAAAATATGAATAGAGGATGTCAAGGTCTCATCTGATACTATTAAGAAACTTGAAGTGTCACAAGAAATACCTCGAAAGCTCAAAGAGGTTTCGGCTTCTCCAGATTCGAGTAAAGAAAGGCAGGTTCACCCCAACTCCATTCCTCTTGTAAGTTGGGTAGATTAATTTGATGAAGTTAAGGCATCAGATAAGGGACTTCAAATCGATCAATCCCCCCAGTCTTCATCATGCGAGGTTGATCATGTTGTTGAAGTTGAGGTACTAGTTCAAGAAACACAAGTATCACATCAAGCCAATACAAGAAACATAGACATCATAAATGATCCATCATTTTCAACCAAAGATTGGATGGTAGTCGGAAAGAATAAGAAATAACATGTAACATCTCAGTCAATGGTAACACGTAGTCAAGCCCACAAGTCACTCAAAAATCCAAGCTCTTTCCCAACAGGTTAATTTAGATGCAGTGTCTCTTTACTTTTATCCTTGGAGTTTTTTTTCCGAGTATATTCAATAAGGTTGCTCTTTGTGAAGTTTTCATTTGAGTATTTGAATCAATGATTAGTAGCTTGTAGTAGTGGATTAAGTGAGGCCTTGGATTGGCCTGAATTTTGAAAGAATTTGTAACCCCTTGGTGGTTCCGGCCACGCCCTTTTTTGATAATAAAATTTATGAGTTCTTGTAAAAAAAAATATGTATAGCATCCTGGGTTGATTGAATTCTTAGTTTCATTATAATATCATCTTATTCCACCCATGTTCATGCCTTCCTACTACATGTTTCCTCTACTTCTTTTCCTCTTTCTCACTCTTTACTCCCCTCAATTCTCCTACCTTTTCTTTTTTTTTAATATAAGGAGGGGGATATATATTATTAATAAAAAAAAAAGACATCGGAGGACGTCTGAGAAGTACATAGAGAATCAATTTTTTTTGCTAAACTAACAAAAAATCCATGTTCAAGGGAAACTAAGGCTAAGTATTGAGCATTACAGTTTTCCCCTGATACAAAATTCCCACATCCTTGCCTGAATATACTCTATAAAAGGTTCCTAGAATATATATATATATATATAAATGAAAAATTAAGAAAAAAAAACTTGAGGAACAAACTAATTAGGAGTCATTACTCTATTCCTTGTGTTAGGGCGTTCAATTCAAGTTGAGCAGGAGCTGCAATTGGTGAGGATACTTCTTCTAAGTGCTCTATAATTTTGATTTATGATGAAGGAGCCATGATTTGTTGAGGTCTCATGTGAAGCTTGTCAGAATGTTGCTTCAGTGTTGAGAATTTGTCCTATAGTTTCCTAATAGATTGCCTCTAAGAGACCGATTCCTCCAATACTATGAGTAAATGCGTTGACACACAATTAAATTAAATTTGCAGGGAGAGAATTGAATTTCGAGAGTCTACCTTTTCTGCTTCCAACTTATCCAAGCATCTATTCCAACAACCCAAATCCCTGGCTATCATTTCTAGATTCCAAAACCTTCCCATAGAAAGAGAAAATGGAGTGAGAGTGATCCGGATTTTATGAGCAGAACGAAATGAATACAGATTATTAACAGGCGCTTAACACAAAATAATATCGATACAGTAAAACTGGTTTTCTATTCAATAACGAAATAAGCTGAAACTGTAAAATGCAGCGGAAACAAGCTTGCTGGAATGGTGGCGGCTTATCTCTGAGAAGAGATGTGACGGCAGTGCACATTCGCAAGAAGAAGGTTACAATGAGGCTCTAAAGGCATTTTTACAATAAGAAAGAATTCCAAAAACCCTAGACATACAAAAACCTAACCCTGGGAGATGAAGCGCCAAAAGTCATGTGGGCCCCATTTGGGTAAGTTAGTACATCAACTTCCCGGGGTCGTAACTTTTGCATACGATCTCCATTTTAGGCGTGTGATAGCCCGTTGGAAAGGTATCGTTGAGGAGATTCATTTTGGGGTCTCAATCATGCCTTTGGCTATTATTGAAGAGATCGATCCTGAAAAACCTTCATTTAGGCCCTCAAAATGGCCCCGGAAGTTAAAACTGCTAAAAATAGTAAATTGCCAAAATTGTTAGAAAACTATTTTGACCTTGTTGGAAAAGGTGGGTGGCCACTAATATCCATATGGATCAGAGAGTGATAAAATATATTATCTTATCCAAACATGAAGGCCATAAGGAGAATGATCCATGATTGAGGTTAATATCACTCCACATGCGAACATAGTTTCCTTTAGGCTCTCATCACCTCCAAAATTTAATTCCCCACACGTAGACAGAGGCAATCACATCCCTTCCCCACCTTAGAAAATCATTGCAGATCCCTTTGACCAGACGTAGGACATCCAATATCTTCCCATATTGTGAAGGGGAGAATTAATGAGGACAGAGATAAGACATATCCCATTTGAGAAGTTTAAATCCATATCATGGGAGTGCATGGTGCACACCCTCCCATGGGAAAGGGACGACAACGTGATGTCTCCCAATGTAAAATAAAGATTGGACATGGAGGGGAAATCAAGGGGGGGGATCCCCCCTTATACCAAATTCTTTTTCATCTAAATGACAATTTTTTTGATCCTAAGCCATGCATGGGGGGTAGGAACCAAGACCCACACCATTCCAAACCATTAGTGAAAAAATTGATAATCATGGGATTATTGCAAAGGATAGTGATCCATTTACAAAGAGGAATATTTCTTGATGTCCAATATCCTGATTGGCCTACCTATCAACCTCCTGACTATGTGATCTCAAGATGTGGAAGAATTCAATTACATGAAAGGATTGGATTTATGTCTATATTCAACACATGATGGCACTTAGATGTATGTTCTTCAACAAGGTATTTTTCTTGGCGTGCTTGATGATCAATTTAGAATCGCATACTACTGTGAGGATAGAAATAACATGAGCCTTAGCCAAAATCAAACTCTAATATAAGGCTTAGGCTTTCACTTGATTATTTGTAGAGTATCTAATATTCCATGCAAAAAATAATTCCAATTGTCCTCCTAGGATATGCAACACCCCAACCACCCCTGCCACCCGAATTCTCCTACCTTTTCATACCCTCTTCTCTTCTTCATATTTTTCTCTTCTATTTTCTTCTTTATGTAGTATCATTTCCCTTCCCCCTCCCTTTCTTCTCACTAACTCATGATTCTTTTTCATCTTAGCCTCATCTTCAACCCTTGATTCTCCATCATCAATTACCTCATCCATACACCTAGTCCCTTTGATCCTTTGATCCTCGATAAACTATTTAAGCCATCATTATACATGAATCATAATTCCATGAACAAAATGTGGAAGTTGTTTCACGAATAATGAGACACTTTGTGGTTTCCAAGGTGGTTATGTCAGGATCTCATTATATCAACCTCATATATAATGGGACATTTTGTGTTTCCACGATGGTTATGTCAAGATCCCATTATCATTATACCACATTTTGAGTTAGATATTTTATTGTATTCTTGCTTTAGTATTTTTGCATTTGCCATAGGATCTTGTGAGGGTCATATCACACAACTTGGGAACTGGGTATTTGTAATTTTTGGTATGTGGATATATCACGTTGAAAATTATACACTTATAAAAATTCACAAAAACCCATATCATCGCTAGAAGAAATAGTTTGTTGATCAGATTCTTGTGGCACATGGAACCACTAATCTCACCAAGAATAGAGTTCAGACAATCAATTTTTAGTAGACTAAATAGATAGATGTTTAAAAAAAATCATGGGTTGTATTCTCCTACGAATTTAGTTTACAACCCAACTTGAATCATCTCATTATGGTGTCGTATGATAAATTTATGCCCTAGTTACTAACTCCCTATCCTAAATATGCAATGATACAACTTTGTTTCCTAGGATTTTCTTTGGTATAATTGACCCATCAATTATTTGTTTTAGAAAAACATGTTTCTACTAGGGATACCTACATGAATCTACTTTCATCTCCAAGTGGAATTAGGTCTATCTGTCATCAGACGAGAAAGTTATACCAAAAACTGTGACAATTGGTCTAGGATGGAAATAAAAAACAACAATACCCTGCATCCTATTTCTCAACATGTTTGCCATATTATTTTCAAAACCTATTTATAGTAGGTATATCTCTATGAATCCACGTTAATATTCCTTTGGAATCACTCTAATTGGACATTGAACGAAGAATTTACCATTGAAAAATTGATGAGTAGTCTAGGATGAAAACCACTCCTCATCAGAGTCCACATAACTCTTTTCCTCCATAATCTCACCTTGTGTTGTAGGGAAAATGCTAGTTTTTGTAGGTCAAAGAAGGATCATGGAGGTCAATCCATGAACAAGTTATTTTTGAAGGAAAACTTTCATGAAATGGGAATATCACCAAGATGTGAAAACACGTATGCTATCATGTAATGTTGAGTCCTTGGATGAACCATGTCTAAAGACCAAGTTCCTAAGAACTTGTTGCAAAATTGTTCAAGTTGTTGACCTACAACACGAGGACATCCCATTGTTATACCAATAATTCAATTGTTATAGAAGACCTAAAGTTCATCATACTCATCCACCAACAATATTGTTTACCCATACATTTTCTTCTTCTCGTCTTAGAAGTAGTGGTCTGCTGAAGTTTATGTGGTTGACCATAAGCACTGCTTTAATCACTATTAATACACCATAACTTCAACCTACTCCTTTCCTATGAAATATATCCATAACTTTTTGCTCACCCCATTGTTAACCCACTCAATAAGGTAACTTAGCCCACTTACAATGTTGAGATACCCCATTGATGATGGTGAAAACCTATTTCAGGTGCCATCAGACAATGGAATTCTTGAAAACCAGTCTCTGGCTAGAATTCCTTGGGGATAAAAAAAAATTCCTACTATGAAAACCCTCTAGGTGCAGTTGGACAAATATTGTTTGAAAATTAGCTTGTTGTTGGATAAGGTTTGTGAAAAAGAAAAAGAAAAAAAGAAAAAAAGCAATAAAGTACCTTGGCTCACTTACAATGCCAAGCTACCTTTCTAGTTTCAATAACTGTTGAATAAATATTCCCAAAATCCTGCTACTACCAATCCATTAGAGGTTTCTTTTGCTACCTTCCTGCTACTAATATTTTCTAGCACACTTCCTTCATTTCCAAACATTTAATTATGTGCTATAGACATTACAATATGGTTCTAATCTTAATAGTGCTTCACAAATCCATCCTTACTACATAAGTTAGAAATAGAAAAGGACGATATTGGTGTTGTTATGCAAGAACCAATGCCAATACCCCTTGTGGTTGACACACAAGAACCAACTACCAGGAGAAACTCGTAAAAAAAAAAAAGGGTGTTGTCGCATAAGAACCAACACCTACCAACCTCCATNAAACTCGTAAAAAAAAAAAAAAAAGGGTGTTGTCGCATAAGAACCAACACCTACCAACCTCCAAATACCCCATTGTTTCCACACAAGAACCAATGGTAGGGAAATCAGCTAAAGACATTCCCCTAGAGAGAAATATTACTATCCCACAACAACCCGTCACAAAACAAGTTGTTATAGAAGTAGTATTCCCTCAAAGCTTCATTGAGGATATCTCAGAACTAGGTGAAAATCTTGCTGACATTCCTATACAAAAAAAATTCTTTTACTATGAAATCTCATGAAGAACATGCTAGAGAAAATCATATACTTACTAAAACATTCATGGACTCCTTCGCCTCTTATCCTTGTTTTTATGTCCTCCTTCCTTACCATTTGATATTTCTTTGAGGACATGGAAAAGTATTCCATTTGGGGGGGGGACATCATCACCTTTATCTCTTATAATTAATCCATCTGAATCATGACATTATATTACTCTATCCTTCACCATATTATTCCATTCCACACTTCAAATCCATCCTAACCCCCCCTAACAGATCCAAAATGAGAAAGACTAGAAGTTGTTAGTGTTGCTACATCGAGAAGTCCTATTGTTGCTCGACGAGAACCAAAAATGGGGAGCCTTGTTGTGGTCACGCAATAACTAGCAATGGGAGTGGAAGGAAACATCATTGTTGCTCCACAAGAAGCAATAGAAGAAGAAGCAGTTAGTATATATGGACACGCCAACGTTTTGCATGGTTTTGAGTTTTACAATCAATTTCATTTATGCAGTCTCCATATTGAGTAACAACCCTTTGTCATTGTGTATGGATAGAAGGTCTTCCAATAGCTATCCTTCCAATGAAGCTATGGTATTATAGGGCCTAACCATTTATACATCTATGGCACTTGGCTTTCAAATATATTTTTCTTTGTTACATCACCCTCCATCAGGTTTTGTTCCTTAACTAGCCCCATTTTTAGGACTAGCATGTATTGAATTGTTTGCTCATGATTGTAACACTTACTGACACCGCGAGAAATCCACAAGGTTTATGTTACCACTTCAAGGAAACCACAATACCATAACAACTGAACATGTTGATCATGTCCCTCTTGATTGACATATTTTCATTCAAACTCTTTACTATCAAATTATAAGTTTTCTTGAAGTTGAAGTTTCCACAGTACAACTTGATATTATCATCTCAGCAACAAGATATAGGTATGATTGAAATCAATTACATCATGTTTTAATACCCATATAACAGCTTGCATGGGGTCATGCAAACACTTCATCATGGGGGAGGATTCCCCATATATGCATCAATATGGAAGACATAAATGTGTTATAGACAACTATGAAAATTTTTGGGATACACAAGAAATTTGGGATATGCTACTTGGAGGTTTTGTAGGAAAATAAAATGTTTTGTTTCTTGAACACCAATATCAAACTACAAGGGTTGTTACAATAGACCTATCCTTAAGAAGGGAAATTTTACATTGATTTTCAACATTTTAAAATGTTCTTATCTTCTCCACTATTACTCCAGGTCATAGAGCCAATTGAGCATGCTTTCATTTGACAATCAACAATAGGGGAGGTCAAAATCACAAGAAATATAAGGAATTAGTTTATCTGGATTTATGAGCGGAATGAAATGAATAATAAACTGAATACAATAACATAGAGATATGGAGAACAACAACAGATATCCAATGAACAATAACTTCTATTGAATAAATAAAATAGGTTGACACTGTAAAACTATAGAACTAAAAACACTTGCTCGAATGGTGGTAGTTATCTCTGAGAAGAGATGTGGTTGCTATGTGCATATGTCTGAGCATAATGATTACAATGAGGCTCCAGAGGCCTTTTTAGCATTACTCATGAATGCCAAAATGCTAGACATCCAAAAACCTAACCTTAGGAGATGAAACGCCAAAAGTTATGTGGGNTTTTGCATACAACCTCTGTTTTAGGCATGTGATATCCCATTGGAAAGGTCTTTTAGAGAACTACACATTATGTTATCAAACTTGACTCTGTCTATAGTTTAACTGTGGCAAGCCAAAAAAAAAAAAAACATTGTTTAGGGCCCCAAAACAACCCTAGAAGTACAAAAAGATGTATTGACATGAAAACATCGAAAATAAGCTAGTTGGATTAAGTGGGTGGCCACCAATCTCCACTTGGAAGTTGTGTAGGGCTTCAGACAACCCCGGAAGTGTAGAACCCACAATTACAAAGAAGCACAGAAGAATGTGTTGAACTAAAATTGTCAAGAGGAGCCAGTGGGAACGGGTAGATGACCACCAATATCCACCTGGATCATTAGCTCTGTCAGAACAAAGAACATTGGTAGAAGAAATCAATCTCAAACAAGTATGAAGGTAACAATCAAACATTTATTGATCTCTTCATAGAATAAATAGTTAAGCTAGTTTGTGACTTCTTTTGAGCCAATAATCATTGTGATGGTAGTTGGAACCTTGAGTTTTGATGGCCTGTACCTTTCTCTCATAATTGCTCCAATTTTCCATAACCCTTTGGAAATGGTCCATTCGACCCTTTGCTTTGGCACTACTACACAATATTAGAACAAACCTTTGTAGATAGCAAACATGTGTCTACACTCTCCAAGCTAAAAAGAAATCTTATTCATAACTCACTTATAAAATATTTATTTAAGGATGGGTATAAGATAAGAGCACATCAATATGATTGCAAAAAGTCTAGTGAGGTCAAATTTATGACATATGGTAAACATTTTCATGAGATTTCTCTTGGTCATACAAGTGTATATCTGATTGATACTTTGTATCTTAATACTCTACCCCCTGATACCTTTGTTCTTGTACATCCTGTACATTACAATCTCTTGTTCATATTAGTTTTGGAGTCTTAAAGTTTTATGATATCAAGCCATGATTTGAGTTATATTTTCAAAAACCGTAACTCGATACCTTGAGTTATATTGGAAACCATACATTGGATTTCTCTTATCATAAGTATAAAACTTATGTCATTCCTTCATGACTCAAACTTTGTGTTTCGCAAGCCATATCCATAATTCACTCAAGTAACTTCATTTTGAGAAACCATTTATGGTTACAAAAAGAATCAAGTGCACTGCTTGAATTCGAAGTGACCCCTGTGAGAAATTTTGAGGTTCATACTTTACAGTCAGAGCTACATATATCTACATTGATAACTTAATTTGGGTTTGATACATTTTAAAACTTCAAAGGCATATTTCCATTTTACTTTGCAATTCTGAGTTTTCATGTGATATTTTGGAAATAATATCCTCATAAAAAAATTTGGATCCCATCCTTTGAAACATTTTTAACCCAACATCATTTTCAAAAGTTGTTTCCAATGGAATTCTTTTGCCAAGCCTCATATGATTACAGGATTGTTTAAAATTACTGTAATGAGAGGCATTGAAAATTTTATAAGCTACAACTATAAGAGGCATTCTAAAATTATAAGCTGCATCGGTCTCGAAATGCCACAGAGCTATCGGTATTAAGAACATAAGCTACAGGATTTTTTGAATACCACAGAGCATAAGGTATAGGGGTATTATAATTTCAACATATTGGAGCGATGTAAGCTACAGGACTTTCAAAAATACAAAGCATCGAAGCATTGCAAAGAGTATTAAACTCCAAATTTTAATTGGAATTGCAAGGAGCGAGTTGTATGATCCAAATTAAAAGCTACAGGATTGTAAGTTTTCAAGCAAAGGATACAAACGATACAAAATCGTGAGCCACGGGATTCGAAACGGACACCACTTTTGAATTCGAATTGTTGGCACGCCCGATCACCAAAGCAATTTATGGGTATTACAATGCTACCATTCATATGGTATATCACTGCTCTACCTTAATTATTAAACTATCTTTAACAATGGTCAAACAGAGCATGGTAACATTATGCTTTACCTCGTAGATCCAAGACTACTTGAACTATCACAATCATTCATGCTAACTTAAGTGTGTTTATTTTTCCGCAAGTGTGGTGTGTTTACTTTTCCGCAAGTGTAGTGTGTTTGATTTTCCACAATGTCATTTCATTTCCTAGATAGAAATGTAATTTACTTCTTGTAGAAGCATATTAGGAAACTAGTAGAAGATAAGAATTTGCATCCCACACAAACAATGTGCGACATCTCACAAGTACATTGGAACCTTGGTTTATAAGATAAAATGCACAAGTGTTCCTGGTTAAATAGAAGATATATAGAAACAATGGCATAGAATCTACCCCACCATCGATGAATTATGTGGCATCATATCCTTGATTTTCAATTTCTTCCAAGGAGGATCCTTTACATTCATTTTTTCCTTCTTGGGACATGATCTCGGCCATTGATCAAAAGATTTATCCAATGGGGGCACGGGAGCCCTTACTTCTCCCTATTGGCCCGAGGGATTGTGATTTTCCTCTTGAGTCTGATATCACTATTTGTAGGTCCTCAAGCCCTAGTATTTTTGAGTATTTGTTGATGGACTCTACCATATATAATCGGAATATCCATCATCATATGGAATATGATTAGTTCACTTCACCCATCTAGGCCATCAATCCTCATAGTTCACATGATTTCTTGGATTTTGAATTGCCTTCGGATGAAGCTATCCTTTAAGTCATGACTACGGATGATAGACCATGGAAATACATGCATCATAGAATGTTCTTTCTTCCCAAATTGGATACTTTATAGGTTGACTACCAAAAAAATCATTGGCCTAAGCCTAGCAATGGGCTCTAGCTAAACCAGTATTATGCATAAGCCGCAAGGTTGTGCAGTGCTTTGTATCATATTGTACTTTTAACTTTTGTTGTTTTCAACTTTTGTATTCTAGAGCACAAGTTGTTATCAGAGGTTTGTATATTGGATTTATTAACTTCTGGATGAGTGTTGTTGGTCATATATACAGGACTTTGGAGACATTTTTTTGGTGTTTTTTCATCACATTGGTCCACACTAATCTATCTATTCTAACAAGGAATGGCCTCGAAACTAGAATATAGGTTAGTTTTTCTTCCTTTCATTTGTGCATTATCAATTTCTTGTTCCATTTCAGCCTTAGGATTGACCCCACTGAGTTGTGACATAGAATCTTTCTTGTCTTTCAAAAGTGTCGTAATTTACATGGTAGAACCTACCGATCATGGGTGCCTTAGTTAGAGCCATGTTTTCTATTTTGGCACCCATGCTGAAGTTTTTCATAGGCTTGGGAGCCTTTTATCCCCACCATGACTTTGCATTGAATTCACATGACTTTTTCTAAATATATTTCTATCCATTACCTAATGGGCTCTCATTTTTCATTTTGAGTTGTATCGTTGCATTACATATTGCTACTTGTGCTTTTGAGCCTAATTCCCACCTCAATTCACTCGTTGTTTTTTACGCATTCTCTTCAACTACTTACCTTTACATTTCTTTCCTCTTCACCTCGAAACACTATCCTTAGAGAAAACACCTTGATGAGTCTCCATATCCTACATGTCCTTCCTACATTTTGCATAGGTATGTTCCAGATGCTTGGACTAGTTTTCTTGCCCCACGACACTCGTTTCCTCCACTATATTCTAGCAT